>JACCGJ010018688.1:0-14731 GCA_013407085.1 Atriophallophorus winterbourni | reverse complement strand
TGGAATAAAGAATGCGAAACATTTGTAGAGTAATCGCCGAAAACGACCGACTAATAGCCCACCATGCGCGGTTTGCAGCAGCAGCTTTTCTGTTCGTATCCTCCTTGGATTTAAGCGACCGAGTCACAATTGTACCCAGGTCACGTTCAGTATCAACATACTTCAGTTGATGATCATCGAGGAAGTACGCATCTTCCGGCGTGCTCGGCCCCAAAAGCATTACAGCGCATTTCTGTCGGTTTACAGGAAGCTGCCATTTTACCGTCCAATCAAGCAATTTGTTCAATTCGTACTGAAAAATGGTATTATCAGCAGAAGAGCTTACTGTACCCCAAACTTTCAGATCATCCGCGAAAAGTAGACAATTCGTATTTAATGAGTCGGGAGGTCATTAACATATACTTTAAAAAGTAACGGGCCGAGAACAGATCCTTGCGGGACCCCGGAAGTTGGACGTGTAACCTGCGATTTAACTCCGTTAACCTCGACCTGTGTATAACGGTCAACAAGGAAGTCTTCAATCCAAGTTAGAACAGGTCCCTTTACACCACGAGCACGGAGCTTGAGCAATAGACGTTGAAATGGAACACGGTCAAAAGCCTTACTGAAGTCAATAAAGGCAGTGACTACCGGGTGACCCAGATCAAGTTCAGCACACCAGTGCTCGCGAGCAGTGATGAGATTGGATGAGCATGATCGTCTTGCCGTAAAACCATGTTGGGCAGATGTTAACTGACTGGTTGTAAGGAGAAAATCTTCAATCTGTTTCTTCAGCAGTCGTTCCAGAGTCTTCACAACTACCGAAGTGAGGGTAACCGGTCGGTAGTTAGCCGGATCACTAGTTTCACCGCCCTTATACATTGGTTTGACAATGCCGTACTTCCAATCTTTAGGTAACTTACCATACCTCAGGGATAAATTGAAGATTAGCGCCAGTGGTTTATGTATGATACTCGACAATACCTTTAAAAGCATTGGGTGTATATCGTCCGGGCCAGGTGCTGAGTGTACATCGAGTCGTTCTAGCAAATACTGCACCATCTCTGGCGAGATCGAGATATCCGGCATTTCAGCGTTGCTCTCATGAAGCAGAGGAATGGGAAACGTCTCCTCGGTGTAAACCGAATTGTACTGAGCGGCGAGAAGAACTGCTTTACGTTCATCTTCATGTTCAGTCAAACCTCCCATAGATCTCAAGCAAGGTACTCGTTGAGAAGCTTTCGTTCTACGTCTCATGTACGCAAACAAGCGTTTCGGCATCGAGTTGGCTTCGTCCACCAAGCGAGTTTCATAGTTCTGCCTTTTTTCTCTTTTGAGGTAGCTGCACTTTTTGCGGATAACTTTGTGGGTTACATAGTCATCGGTGCATCCACTAGAACAAAACTTCCGCCATAACCGCTTTCTTACCTTCATGTATTTACGGATAACGTTATCAAACCACGGCGGTTCCTTAACGGGGGATCTTCCATTCATCCATGGGGCATGATTTTCAAGCGATCTTATTTTACCCAAAAAGTCCAACCAGCAGGTATCGACATTCGTTGATAGAGGGAGTGACCAGTCCATCGAGTTTGCAGACGTGATTAGACTCTTTGTGTCTAATTTTCAGTAGTTTCTCCGGGCATGCGTACGTATTCTCGGTTGAAGACCCCGATTCCAAACGAACCATAAAGAATAGTGATCGCTGCAACCAATGGGGGTCTCAATAGACAGATTAGTAACATTAGAGAATCTAGGTGTGACCACCAAATCCAATATCGAAGAAACTTGCCCGACGCATATCCTCGTAGGATCGTTTACATTCTGCACCAAATTCAGCTCCAAAATCGTATCTAGGAATTCTTGTTGGAACGGTTCACCCCTCGAAACTAAATCCGCACAGCTTATATCAGGAGCATTCAGGTCTCCGAAAACGATACAGTCACCAGTGATACCATACCGTTTGATTTGATCACATAACACAGGAACGTAAGCGCCAGGTGAGCGGTAAATGACCCTAAGTGATGCAGCTCCAGAGCTAGACTTCACCTTACACCAGAGGCTTTCGGCATTTCCAGCATCATTTTGAAACCTTTCCAATACTTCCACAATCAGGTGCTCTTTGAAGTATACGGCAACGCCACCGGCAGATCTGGAAGCTACTCTGTCACTTCTGAAAAGCGTATAGTGTGGTAGCGCGCACTCCATATCAGATATATCCATTGTTAACCACGATTCCGTAACAGCAATGATATCTGGCTGTCGCTGACAGACAATTTGACTAACCTAGTCAAGTTTATTGCGCAGACTCCTCGCATTGAAAAGCAATACTCGAAATCTCTTCACAGAATGATTAACTGGGGTTGGATTGACAGCGGCTTCCAACAAATGTGCGGCCTCCTCCTCACTACCCGAAAATCCAAAATATAGAGATCTAACTCGCCAGCTTCCCTGTGTGCTCGCAATTCTTGGGTGGCTGTTTTCATTTTGATTCTATCTTCAGGAGACAGGTCGCGTAGTATCTTGAATGGCTCACCCTTAAGACGATGAGCGCATTCTAGTATCATCCGAAGTTGCCTAACCGAAGCTGAAACAATTTTCAGCGTCCGCGGTTTATCATCCTCCTATTTCCGGCCAAGTCGGAATGCAGAAATGATGGTAACTCCTTCGTCTCCTTGATCGAAAAGCTTTGAAAAAGTTGATTGTATGAAAGTTCGTTCTTGCTGTAAATGTATTTTAGCCATGTCGTCGGTTTGCTCACGAGCATTCACCATAATAAGGCATCGCTTCCGAGAAATCCAAATGTGGCTTCTTTGAGACCGGAGATCTGAAAGCATTATGAGAAGTAGGTACTTCTTTCACTACATTTAGCTGAGCCTCTATTTTGCTCAATCGCTGTGACAAGATTTCATAGCCCGGATCACTGGGTAGACCCTTCCGACGTCACATCTGCGTAAGTCTTATTCCTTCTTGACTGTTGAGCAAACGGTGTTGAAGGCGAGCAAACGTCCAGTTCCTGCACGTTCAATGGATCCTCGATACTAATACCATTTTGTAAACGGCTTGTAGTCGAGGAAGCGAATGGCACGCAAGCTTGCTCAACAAATAGGTGGTGTCTATCCTCAGCTGAGGTTGGGTCAATTTTTATGTCACCTCCATCGAGCACTTTAGCGGCTTCAGTAGATGCAGCTACGACTTTATTCTGACTACTTCCGTGCTTAACACTTGATGGTGGAAGGCATATCTTACATACCGTCCGAATAATATCGCATGATATAATCTGAAGCCAGCGACACGTCTCTAGCTTCATACCTCCGCACCGAATATGCATCCAATTGAGACATATTTCACATTGTACTGCTTTTGCATTATCAGCAACCTGTTTAGCGCATACAAGACAAGAGTCCCCCGAGCAAGCAGCGGGGAACCGATTCCCTTGCATCTTCGTGACAGTAGGTGCTGCAATATCTACTTTTGCAGATTTTCTAGTCATAACCATGTTGAAATCCGGTGAAAATCAAATAAATATAAAATCAAAGTATTCTTAAGAAGCAAAATACTACCATCAAATAGAATAATGTTTGTTTGACTCAAATAATTAAGCTTGTAAGTTAGGAAACTAATGTCAGGACATACATTATATTTTAATTTATATTTCAACAATTTTGAAATCTTGATTTGTTATCACATCTAATTTTATTGCTTTTACCTAATCACTGCAAGTTTCGCACGTCCTTCATTTGTTACCCTATTTAAGTTAATTTTCTAGTTTTTTTGGTGCTCTCTGACGCGCAGAACTATTCCGGTCTTCATTTCATCGCGTCGCATCCTAGTTGTTTCGCACCGTAAATCTCGTGTAGTTTCTTCGATTTGCCAATATATGATAAAAGAACAATTTCGGTGACATTTAGTTCTGTTACAAGATTTTATGCGAGTGTTAAATTGTTAAAATAAACACTTATTTTTACTAGTGTTTACACTCAAAGTTATTTTGGTTGAAGTGAATACCCAGAGGATTATATTAACTGTGTTTGACAGTCACGGTTTGCTTTGTGCCTCGTTCCAACGGTCTTATTCCTGATCATTTTATAACTCGTTCTGGACCATTGTGTCTGAAAGGTTTTGTAAGCGTTCAAGGCGCGGTATTATGGATTCCAATCAACCGTCGAATCGCTGATGTCCACATTGGTGGCCTGTTGCTTCGCTTGACATATAACGACGGAGCAAAAATATATATCATTGAAGACAGAAAGTTGTGTTTAAGCTGCAAGTTTGTTACTATATCACCATCCACATGTCGAGATAATATCTTTGTCGATTCCTCTATAGCAACATCCTAGTCTACGCTTTCGAAATTGCGCCTCAGTTTTAGAAGTATCTTACAATACCTAAGTACTACTTGGAAGTTAGACATAACGTTCCAAAGGTTGTCATAGCCGGGGATAGCAGTAGGGATAAGCTCCCACTGTTTATAAACTGCTCCCATATTGCATGCGTCTCAAATAGCCTCTGACCACCAAGTCTAGCTTCCGGCCTGCACGAGTGGCTCCCCGAGCCCGGCGGAACTCCTTCTACCAACAGGAGAAGGGGCGAAGGCGATTGACTGGCGCCTGAAATCCAGTTTGCTTCGGGCAGATGGAGCTCTTTAGCCTGGAAGGGCATTTCATCTAAAAGAAGGAAAACCCTGATTTTAAACCTTCGCTGCCTTGCGGGATACCCGATCGCGGGAATGGCTTCGAGAGAAAACTCCGATGAAAAATCTGAAACAGAGTCTGACAAACGGTTAGTTGGTGCACACCACCTCTTTCTGGCAACTCCCCTGCTGCCTTGCAGGTTGCACTTAGTTGTGCCAAGGCTAGAGAAGCTGACTCGAACAACCACCGAGTTGTGCTAGGGACGCCGCTTTGTACCCAAATTCCCAAGCCCCCTCATTAAAGCCGACTAATCCTCCAGGAGGAGATAGTCGCACAAAAATAAAGTAAAGTAAAACATAACGTGATCAATTTTTCCTATTGGTGTGAGGCATTTAAGCTGCCAAACCACTTCTGCTTTTGAAGAGACTACGAGATGTAGAATCAAAGATTGGCAGCACCAATGGAACCTTGTACTTTTGCACGGGATGATCTGTAGATGAGTTGACAATTGAACATGCATACATTTTGGATAGTATACCGCAAATGCGATATTTTAATTTATCATAAGAATCCTCTGAAAGGCAAAACGTGAGCTTCCCTTGCCGTGTAAGTGAAATTTACATCTATGTTTATATGTTTCTGGATGTGCTTTCCAATCTATATAGTAGCTTCAAATATTATTGTTTACGTTAAAACCAACTGCATCCACGATTTAATTGTAATAATTTGTACTGACTTGATAAAATCCTATTAATGAATCGTTCTCAGGTTTGCTGACTAATAAAAGCCAGGCAATGATGTATAGGTACGTGATTGGTTGATTCATTGATATTTTCTTATCCTACACAATTTAGGGATATTTCGTGGAAGTCATACCTGAAGATAAATAGTCAAAATCCTGCATTTAACAGTGAATAACGCTAATGCGTATCAATGTAGCTTTAACGACACGATTGCGCGAAATACACGACGATGATATAGCCGATACTTGAAAACCTTTCTGAATAAAAATTAAATGCTTTCAGCTTTCCAGTGAGTGTACAGTCGTCATAGATTTTTATCGCACTGATTCGGTTCCCTTGAATTATATAAACGACTTGTACTTAAACGTTATTGGCAAACTTTAGGGTGTTACTCGATATCATCACCATGAAGCGCAAGTCTGTAGCCAGACAAAGTGCCAAGCCATGTGAAGCAGGAAAAGCAGATAAGCAAACGTGTGAAAAAAGGAAAGTGGGAAATTAGAATATGCCAAAGCAAATGCGCAAAGCAGCTTGCTTTTGTAGTTTCACTGTGATTTCTTTTGTTTTTTCTCAAATATAATATAATAATGCCGGATGAAAAATTATGACACACATAATATAATACATTGGCGCCACTGACTTCGGGTTGCAGCCATATCTCTAAAGGTTTCCAGCCAACGATTGGGTAAGTCTTTTGGACCCCACCCAAGCAAACGAATACGCCCAACTAAGACTAAAGCTACGGCGAGTTTCTTTATCCCGACGCGTCACACCATGGACTGGCCATCCGGTGGTTTATCCTAGATTCTACCAGGCTCTGAATATGACGCGGTATGGTAAACGGTGATAAGGCATTCTTAAAGCATGTCAGAACCATCGCAAACGGGCAAGCATAAGGGTTTCCCTCAGCCATGGCCTCTTGGTCCTAACACCCGTTTGCAGACATCTATATTTGTAACGCGATTCTGCTACTGAATGCGAGAAATCCTGCGCAGGCAACGGGTGCCAAAAACAGGAGACCGATGGATAGACCAGGTTTCGCAGCCATAAATAGTGTAGCACGCACCACTGTGTGGAGTGAAACATCGCGTAGACGCCACAAGTGGCGAAGATTAGCAAACGCTACACCCGCCTTGCGAACACGTTGTGAGATCTCGACCTCGACACAACCGCCAACAGAGATACAACTGCCAAGGTAAACAAAGCTGTCTAACAATTCGAGATTGACATCTAAAACAGTTAGGTTTGTGAAGAGAGCCGCTTCAGTACTGGGTAAGTTTTTTACACATGTTGGGCTCAAAGCACATGTCATACTTTGAAGCCCCAAGTGCCAGGCGGTGCTGGGCTTGTTTCGTTATATGAGGGTCATCTCCCTTATGTACGATAGTCTAGATCGGTAGCTCTCTCACCCGGAAGAAATTCAACACCTGCGCCCACCATAAAGCTTCCCTAAAAACATCGTCGATCGTGAAGTTAAAAAGGAACGGCGAGATAGGGCAACCCTGCCGCACCCCTCTGTATATATATTGAACGAAGACGACAATTGTCCATACGATCGAACCCTACCCGAGATTTGAAAATATAATGCTTTCAAGATACTTCTCGGACATTCCATGTCTCAGCAGACTGTTCCAAAGATTTTCGCGATCGATTGAATTGGATGACGCGTTCATCAGCCCATATGTTGGCGAACAGAGCTTGAAGTTCGTAAGCTACAGCGAAACCGA
The DNA here is from genome assembly GCA_013407085.1 of Atriophallophorus winterbourni. Classification (NCBI taxonomy): domain Eukaryota; kingdom Metazoa; phylum Platyhelminthes; class Trematoda; order Plagiorchiida; family Microphallidae; genus Atriophallophorus; species Atriophallophorus winterbourni. Next base: position 7,648 of record JACCGJ010018688.1, on the reverse strand, counting down.
AATCCTTGAACAACAGCGGTACCAAGGCATCAGCACCGGATGTTCTATGCCGCTTAAGGCTCCGGAGTATATTGTAAATTTCTGATTGAGTGGGAGGCGCGAGAGAAATTGATCATGGGGTACAGTGTACATTATCTTCGAACTCTGTGGATGCAGGCCAGTTAAACTGTGCCAGATATCAATCTCGAAAGACTAACTATGAAATTCAGATAGATAAGGGGGTTTGAGATTCCGTTACAGTATGTTACATCTCCGTTAATCTTTTAACGAATATTTGCAGAATCTTACAAAGATATCATGTCGTTCAAAAAATACTAAAATGTACGAGACACATGAATATTGTATATGACTTGTATATTCGCGCAAGTCATCTGTTTTGCTTATATAATCACAACATATAAGGCCACCTCTAGCGCGTTACGGGCTTGCAGTGTCCGTGTGTATTCCCAGATCAAGTCATCATATTTCTTCGTAGCTGCTCCTTCAGATGTTTTTTTAAAACACCTACTTATTTCTTTGCTGTTTTTTAATTTAATTTTAGCTTTTGGTCTCATGTTTCGAAAATGGTATGAATAGAATCTGTTTGTAACGCTTAGATTCACTTTTTGCTGTTATTCAATCGACAAGGAAAAGTTAGGCTGCAAAAATGGTATAGTACCTATGCGGATAAGGAAAAGAAGATGTATGTTCGAGAAGTAACCTCACTGGTCTTTGCAAGAAAGCCAAAAACATCATCGTTCATCGAATGGAAAGATAAAAAGATAGTATATCGCAGGTATCAAAAATTAATTTCCTTTTCAACCCTCGCTGTAGATATGCAAGTTTATACTTGGCTTGTGCCATCGATCATACAGATAACGAGCTGATAACTTTAGAAGTTATTCACCGTTTCGTCGAAATATTAGATAAATATTTCGGAAACGTGAGTGTTTACGTTCTGTCTCATCTAGGTTGACAGGTTTGCGAATTGGACATAATTTTCCACTTCGAGAAAGCGTACTTTTTACTAGATGAATATATATTGGCCGGCGAAGTCCAAGAAACCGGAATGAAAGAAATCCTCTCGGTCATTGATGCCCAAGATATTATTCAAGAGGTTTGTATGCCCTATTTGTCATACTTCTGGTTATAGGATGAAGTTCCACAGAAATTTTTCGAAGATCAAAGTTTGAATTAACTTTCTGTGTCTAGCTATTGTGGATAAATATGTGCAGTTTTCATGCTGTTGAAACTGACACGAAACTACTGACTGGATTTATGTCGACTAACGAGTTACCAGATTCAACTGTGGTCGTCCCGAAGATTTTTAACTTAACATTAAATTTGTACGATTTTTTGAGATGGCTTTGATAATAAATGGTTACTTTCTCAACCGTTGACTTTTGAGATCTGGGACTCAAAAAGTGCCCGTTTGATAGATTCTTCACGCTCATTGCCGGTCGAAGTTGACGTGTCTACGCCAATGTGCGGCACTTTGCCTGGATCAAGCTTCAGATTCCATCCAAGCATGCATACATACAGGATCGACGGTTCTATATTTTTGGAAACTGTTAGCTTGAACCAGTACATCATTTCACATATCTTGGTTCAACCATTGCGAATGACTTCTCGCTAGACATGGAGATTGATAAGTGGATTGGCAGATCAGCTGTCATTTTGTCCCGATTGAACTCGTGTTTGGGGTAACCGCAAGCTGACTGTAAAGACAAAGATGATGGTATACAGCGCGTGCGTACTAAATGCTTTACTGTACGGCAGTGAAACCTGGACCACCCACGCAAGACACGAACGGAAGCTGAATGCTTTCCATCTACAAAGCATCCGTCGTATCTTGAACATATCGTGGATGGACAAAGTGACTAATGCTAAAGTGCATGTTCACCCTACTACGACAGTGCCGCCTGGGGTGGCTTGGCCAAGTCTACAGAATTGAAAATGTTCGTAATCCGAAAGGTCTACTATATGGTGAGTTGAGATCAGGAAGTCGACCATTGGACAGACCGCACTTGCGGTACAAAGACGTTTGCAAAAGAGATACGAAAGCTTTCGATATTGAGCCCGCGAGCTGGGAAAAACTTGCTCTTGACACTTCAGCAGCAGCATGAAGCACAAGTCTGGAGCCAGACAAAGTGCCCTTCATATTGGAGGTATTGTGTAAAGAGTCGTCTGCAAGCTGGGGAGGAGCAGATATAGCTCGTGGCTGCTGAACGCAGATTACGCCTCCGGCGTGCAACTGAAGCCGATTGACCGAGATCTGCCTATCGTTGTGAGCGCTGCCAGAGAAATCGTTCCACCCGAATCGGACTTTTTAGTCATTCTAAAAGCTGTGGAACATGGAAAAAAGATCATGCGAATATGATATACATCCATGGTCGACATCGACCGAAGGAGGCCAACAACACAATCGTATCAAGAACTCTCATACCTTTGAATGTGTACATTGTTGAATAAGCAGCGAAACTAATGTGCCTATCTAAAGGATTATCACTGTTAGCTGAAGTGCTCCAGGTGCAAAACGTTTAGAGAATTTCATGATGTTTCATCACATTTTTCTCGCCTGCACTCAGTTTTTTATTTTTCACTGTTTAAGTAACGAATCCTGTCAGATTTTGTTATGTTCTGGTTGTTCTTTGTTACCGCAATATGCATAACCCGTAAAATATTCGGCAAGTACTATCGTACGTTTGATCGATATTTGAAGTATAAAACCTCCTTTGATGACTCTCGATCACCAACAGGTTTTCGTTTGGGTTGATTTGATAGGTCATCCGATGGCGAGCAGTATTGCATTGGTTAGCGAGCTACCTCCAAGAAATCTCATTGCGGCCCTCTAGATAGAGTGGAAAGAAAAGATAGCTTCGTGTCCCCGTTAATGCCGTAGTTGCTGCGATAATGCGAGCAGGAAAACTGTTACATAAATGTGCACCACTATTAGCATAATTACATAAATTGTTCAGTTTGCTTACGGTCAGAACATCCTCTTTTTGAAACAGCGTCGGATCTATACATGAAACACCTTTTGAGGAGCAAGATCCACTTGCACATTGCTTTTCTGTCCATAATGTTATTAACATGGGTTTCTTATCATATTACGATTGATGCCCGGGGTTGGTCGTTCTGCATTACATGCCTTTATTATAGCATCAACTACCAACGTGAAAATTTGGAAAATGTGAAACGGATAAGTTGATCTATCTGCCATCACAACGCGTCTAGAACCATGGGAATACAGTGCATGCGATGCCACAACAGATAAAACGCGCCTATTTTAATCAAAAGTGGGAGGTCCCACTTCCGCGCGGTTTTATATTTCAGAAAATTTCCTTAAATCTAGTTTTCCGCTATATCATGGTGTAAAGTTGATACCGAAAATAGTCTGAAGAATACCTACAGCTGGTCAGCACTCTATCCAGTGAGCGAACTTATATCACTTGTAAATTTTGATGCTAGTGTAACCGGAGATAAATACTAGCCCATGACATCACAAACGGAATGAAAAAAAACTTGCAGGACACCTTTAAACAATAAGGTATTAAACAATGTATTCTAACCACCCGATTGGATGCCGCCCTTCAAATCGATAAAGATCGGTTTCGAAAGCTACGCCGTTGTGTGTCTATGCAATCCGATGGTCATTGATCAAGCTATTTTCACACGACACAAGATTCCTGGAGTGTTCCGTGCAGGCGGCGTCTTACTTAATTGGCAAAAATGTCTCATTTATTTGACTGGCATTGTCGCATATCTCCCAAAATCTCCAGCATCATTTCGGGCACGTATCCGATACGTCGTGCGGTGCACACCCCTTTTCACTAACACACCAGCGTTTAGGTAACACGAAAAATGCTGAATTTGCGTTTATTAATGATATGGTAAATCACAGGGAAAACTAGGCAAACAATGAGATCATGCCAATCAAAGCAAGAATGAAATCAGAAAGCTTGAATTGATGTCACAGAAGTTTGAGTGTCGTGTCCAGTCAGCTCTCGTATCTGCTGCTTTCCCATCTCTGTTGCCAGCAACCGTACAATGGGTTCACACTTCGTTTGTATCGTGATTGAATGCGGACTCTCTTGACGAGCATTTTTTATCCATGGGTCAGCACCGCACCTAACGCGAAAAGGACACGAGGTTGAAACAAAACATAAATACGTCATTCGTGCAAAACATTAGAAAGCCTTCGGAAATTTATTTACTTGTTACCAGAAATGGAATTGAAGCCATTTTGAGGTTAGTATATCGGGTCGCAACACTTATAGTATTAGTATTAGCCGGGAAATCAGCGGTTTTGTAGTCCGATGTCCAAAACCTTCGATTGTTCGTATAAACCGATATACGGAGGGAAACTTAGTCGCTTATTAAAAAAATACGCTTAACCTGCTGTTCTCAATGGTGCAATACTCATGTGCTATGCAGCTAACGCCTAGCTCAATTGATTTTCTACCGGTAGTAAGCTGCACACTGAAACACGATTGCGTCTCACTACGATTTGTATGTTTATTCTAATATTTATCTAGGCCTGGGCAACCCGATAGTGTCTTAGGCTATGTACGGTCTACGACTATGCGACAGGTTACCTGGATCAAGTTTGTGAGTTGATACATACCGCTCTCAATCTACTTAAGCATCGTTCTTAATGACGGCAAGTGACATTCAGACGGTACAGATGAAAAGTTAATTTATCCAAATCCTGCAGACCGATTGTCGATAACAATTCCGGAGGTGTGAAGATTCGGGTGGAAGGCGCCTCTGAAGCTTTACCACACGCTATCGTCTGATCATGGCAAGCTGATGAGCACGTGACTTGCTGACAATAGCGTAAACCAGGCAACTGAGCATCATGGTAGGATTGGTGATTGGCCTAGTTGGCTCGTTTATATTGAAAGCATCGTCACGTGAAAGTGATTGTAGCTGTGCATATGAACAAGCAAATTACAATTAACACGATAATGCATTAGATTGATTTCCAATCGGCAAACTCACTCTAACAGCTGTTCCACCAAGTCCACACCGTCATACCCGAGGCGAACAGCAGCATGGAGGGGTGTATCGTTGCGTCTGTTTAAAAAGGTTGACAGTTATCAAAATATAAGTTTGTTACAACTGAAATAAACATATACGACACAATTGTTGTTATACTGAATTGGGGCACCAACAACTGTCTTAAAGAGCAATAGCGATAAGCATTTTGAAAAACAACAGCAACAAAATATTGTGGGGCATACATCCCCAGCACTTACACCACAGTTTAACAGTGGTATACAAGTATAACTTTGTCTATCACTATACTACTGTTTCAAGGATCACTGAAACTTACCTTACTGCCTCCACCTGATGACAGCAAACAGCCAGAAACCGGTAGGGGTGTGTAAGGGATGGGGATGTGAGCACCAAAATTTATTGGTTGTTTATAAGCGCATAGAGTGATTGACCAAGAATCAGTTTGTGACTCTGTATTTGAACATCGTCGTTCTTTGTAAGAACTCAATTTAACCGTGGTCTACCTTTGTTTAACAGCATCAAATGTTGCATAAAAACGACGTCTGCGATACAGTGGCGTGTAGCTTTCATTTCGTTAATGGTGCATACCGTTTATATTCATCAGGTTTTGTAAGCCTTACAGTTCCAGCACGTTGAAATGTATGCTGATCACAGTGATGAACGAAGGGTAAATGCTTTGTTTTATCGCTCACACAAATACAAATTCCGAATGATGACCCCATTGAACCTGTAGACAATGGGTGATTGATAGGCAAACATTGACTTCAAGACCTCGTACAACGCAGCATGTTGCCAAATAGAAAATCAGAATGATTCTGCGGCAAACCGTTAAGTGCTCGCGATTCACCAATGCATTCTTTTACGTATGATTGGATTGATTGACTCTGCCAAGTGGAAAACGAGTCAAGTTTCCATGAGCCTTGGCACCTTGAGTGAATAATTAACCATCGTTGATTGGGTAATTGCACTTGATTTTCGCTTTTCTTGGGTTGTAAAAATCGACTGCACAAATGATTTGGGGCACGCAATCGGTAATAAATTAAATTATCTCAACATGACCTTGTATAACGGACCCAACTCTATCAACAAGGCATCGAACAAGTGCTTCAAAAATTAAGGACAAAAACTCAACTTACGGTGGCAACGCAGCGTTAACCTTTGCTCCGTATCTGACAAGAATCGAGATGGCTTCAGGCTTTCGATGCAAGACGGTGAGCATTAAGGGAGTATTCCCCTCGGGGTCCACGCAATTTGGATTTGCACCCTAAAATGATGAACATGAAATGGTGAACGAACAAGGAATACGATGCGCAGTTAGCAAATGAAAGTATTTCCACATACCTCCTTGAGAACGCCCTCCAACTCGACGGTAGACACAACGTTCTTATCACCGAGAAGCTTCAATAGTCGTTGATCAACTGTCTAAATTGAGTACACAAGAGTGAGTTCGTAAAAGAGCGCAAAGAATCATGCGTTCCGGTATAATTTAATTTGTTGAATATAAATTTCAGAGAACTCGCGATCCTAAAACGCGCTTGGCGTTTTCACTAAGCGGAGTAAATTCGGAACATCAGATCAAGCTTGGTTTGATTTTTAAATGAACACGTTTGCAAACTAGTGGACTAACCAAACTCTACGTCAAGTTATCCTTATTCTACGGACTGAATGACCTTTTGAACTGGTTGCACTGATCAATCCTAATACAGCAAAAGCGTACAATGTGACGGACAACATGAATAACTGTTAATCTACTCACGAATTCCCATGGATGTTTCTGTGAAATTATATTTTCGAGACAGAGTTTTAAACCTGACGCTAAAAATGTCCATGAGTGTCAATGAATCACGGTAATCTTTAATGCTTTAAAAAACACATATACACCACATTTTAATAAAGGCATTTCCTCGGAATTTGCAATTTGTTTCGTTTTTCCTCTCCACTTTGAAATCGCTTTTGCGGTGCTGACGCGATCACCCATTTGACGTCTGACATCAACCTAACGCACGCATTCGGGGTAAGCAAATGGTAACGACAAATACCGAGAAAAGTGACGCTAATGAAGTTTGCATTGGGTTAGTCATGATCAGAGTTTAACCATTTTAAAAAGACATTCTCATTGCGTGCGATCAGTGACGTATCTGTCGCTCTAAAACCGATGATTAGGAATATACAAGAATTAATGGCACACGAACCTAGCGCTGAAACTGATTACCTTGGAAATTAGTATCAGTCGTGAATGGCAACTTATTTCAATTGTGAACCTACTTGTTACAACGTTTGTGATAGACAATCTGATTCGACCTGACATGTATGTATGCATGATTTATGAAATCTCAAGTCTGATCCAGACAAAGTGCCGCAGTCAAGGACTGCACGTGGGCTAAGATACTGTCAGGTGCCCAGGCCTAGACAGATATGAGGAAGAAAAAAGCACACGAAATGGTAGTGAGACTCCAGCTTGTTTCAGCTTGCAGCTCACTACCTCTGGCAAATCAATTTAGCACGATGTTAGATTCACAGCACGGAAGTGCTACATGATTGCACATCCGTGCAATCAACCTGACATACGGTAAAATGGATTTAGGAATTACCTTAACATTTCAGAGGTTGAAATCAAAAGCTAGTTTCGCTTCTACTAATGATCGCA
>JACCGJ010018686.1:0-21081 GCA_013407085.1 Atriophallophorus winterbourni | reverse complement strand
AAGCCTAGAAGGCAGAAGCTGAGTAATGCGAGCACGTTATCCACGCGGGTAGTAAACACTTGGAACTCACTACCGAAAGGGCTCCTGTCTCTACCATCTGAGCAGCTATTCAAAAGCGCGTTGGATCAGCATTTGTTGAGACGAATGGACTTGATTCCCGAAGTGACATAGTGGTGTTCCTCTGCTCTGAGGGTGTCTTGTCAGCAGAAGTCACCCATAGTCAATAGTCAATAGTTTATTGTGGAAATAAAAGCTACAAGCTTAATAGAATAACCACAGGATAGTTAACACATTGGGTCGGGAAAAATGTCCACAGTCCAGAGAGGAAAAAAGTAATTCGTATTGAGTGGGAAGTAAACGCTGTGAAGAGAGAAAAAATGGTGCAGTATCACAGAGATCATAATAGCAAAATTATGATTAAAAATTGTGCAATGCGTTATAGAAATGAATGTCAATGCGTTCTTTAAAAATAGTGGGAGATGGGGCAGAAACGACAGAATGGGGCAGGGAATTCCAAGCACGAGTAATCCGAATGGCGAAGAATTGTCTCCGGCAGTCCAGTCTACTGTGCCGATGTGCTAGCTTGAGAGGATGACCACGATTTCCAGAGGGCGGTGCCAATTCTAGCATTCGCCTACATGGGTGATTTTCATCCGTCAATATCCGATACGTAAGAATCAGATCGCCTCGGAGTTGACGGTAATCCGTTGGAAACAATCTCAGTGTTGTTAGACGTTCTTGGTAGCTGGCGAGGCCAAGCCCCTTGACAAGCTTGGTAAAACGTCTCTGTGGTTGTTCCAACGCGTGTTGGTCACGCTTCAACCATGGTTTCCAGACAGAAATAGCATATTCTAAGTGTGGCCTGACGTACGCCTGAAGAAGAAGCGGGAAGAGACGTGAATCGATGGTTCCGAATGCCCGCTTCAAGAGCCCAACGTTTCTATTAGCTACCGTTGAAGCACTTTTACACTGAGCAGAACAGCCCAAGTCATGTTGCACGATCACTCCGAGATCCTTTTCTTGCGTTGTGACAGTGAGGATCTTGCCACCTAGAATATACGTAGGGTCGCCAGGAAAGCGAACACGTAATGCGTGACATTTTTCAATGTTGAATGGTAAGCGATTGATCGTTGACCATTCATGCAATGAGTCTAGATCGGATTGCAGTTTTGACGTATCGTCAGACGAATTGATGGAGCGCCAGATCTTGATATCATCCGCAAATAGGAGAAACGGTGATTTCACGTATCCTCCAATGTCATTGATAAACAACAAAAATAGACGCGGGCCAAGAACGGAACCCTGAGGTACTCCACACTGAATTGGGAACGGCTCTGAAAGGGTCTGTTTAACACGCACGCGAAGAGTTCTCGAACGCAGGAATGCAGCTACCCAGGAAAGCAATACAGATGGTAAACCGAATGACAGCAGCTTCTTCAGCAGTATTACATGGTCAACGCGGTCGAAGGCTTTAGAGAAATCTAAGTAAATAACATCTACTCCTTTACCTTCATCAGCAGATTTGGTCCAGTAATCCCGAGCCAAAAGTAAGTTAGAGGTACATGAGTGTCCTCTACGAAATCCATGTTGTTCTGCAGCGATAATATTGAAGCCGTCCGCAAAAGCCATGATTTCGTCGGCAACTATTGCTTCCATCACCTTGGACAGCACTGGGAGGAGAGTGACTGGACGGTAATTGGCGGGATCACTGCGATTTCCACCCTTGAAGATTGGAGTGATGATACCTTCCTTCCAACCAGCAGGGACTTCAGAATTATCCATGAGTCGTTGAAAATACACCGCAAGCGGTTCGCTAAGTTGATCAGCAACTGCACGCAATGCTTTTGGCGTTATGCAATCGATACCCGGTGAGGAGTTGAGTCGAAGTCGCATGATTTTTTCTCGGACTCTGTGAGCAGAAAACATGGTGTAAGAGTTTAGAGGCAATGGGGACAAAAACAAAGGAAAGATTAGGGAGGGGTTTTGGAAAATGGGCATGTAATGAGATCTCAAGACTGCTGCTGCTTCCTTTGATGTAGACGTGGAGCCTGCACTACTACTAAGGGAGGGGATACCAGTCTGCACCTTCTGTCTTTTGTTGACAAATCTGTAGAGCATTTTGTTATTTTCCAGGAATCGAGCCGTAATTTTACTTTGATGATCTAATTTATCCTGGCGCACTAGATCAGTGCAATGATTGCGTAATTTTCTATAATGCTCCCAATCCTTCGGCAGTTGTGACAACTTAAACGCAGTCCAGGCGGCATTTCTGCGGCACATCCATTTACGCGTTCTACTCCGGATGAGTGTGCCGGCATTTTTTGGGGGAACCGGTCTTGAAACTGAAGAAAGCTCCACTAATTGGTGCCATTTGGTAACAAAATTGCGCCAAGTTGAATCCGAGTCACCTTCTAGCATGAAGTCAAAGCTATTGGAGGCAACAACATTGTAGAGAATATCGTAATTTGTAACCGTCCGCAGCCTGATATCGTCTTGATCCGGGTAGTTAGCGTAACACACGAAGTGTCTATACTGTGATGAAGCTTTAAACGGGATTTATCATTCTGCTTTCGATTCAGAAGAAGAAAGAACGAAAGCCGCGGCAAAGTAAGCCGATGTGCGGTTGGCTGCAGTCGTGTTGATTTCACTATTTTGCTATTTGCAATTGTTATTAAAGTGAACATTGGACGAAATACGTTTTGAATCCACCCCGCGCGGTTCGTTCGCTCTCGCTGTTTCTGAGCCGATTGTGTGAGAACTTGTTTGCAACTGTCTAGACTGACTGCAGTGAATGTTTGGACTGTGAGACTCATTAACGCTCACGGATATAACTCCATTTTAGCGAGCTTGCTACTTTATTCTTTACCTGAACTGAATTTCCATCTTAACGGATATAATCAAGTCAATTTCCGTATTACTATTCGTACTCGGAATCTTCGACATCGCGGAGAATCAGTATCCTTCCCATCACCATTTACTTGCTCAAATCACTTCAGCCTTCGATGAGTTATTTTGAATTTTCTATCTGTATATCTTCATACAACATTGTAGTTATTATTTTTTGTCATCCTTCGGCCTCACAGTCAATCTAAAAGACAGAAAACTACTAGACAGCATCATAACCCTATCAGTCTTCTGCAACTCATCATCCATTCATTCAGTTGGCATACACCTTTCTGCTCCAACTGACTCTGGTTCTTTTAATAACATCCTCGATAAATTTCCTCAATTGACACACTCATCGTCCGTCTCCGTAATTGTCAAACACGATGTGGTTCATTTGATTGATACAACAGGTCTGCCCGTTTCTGCACGTGCTCGCCGTTTAGCTCGCGACAAACTGAAAGCAGCAAAGGCCGAATTTGAACACATGCTTCAGCTTGGCATAATTCGTCCGTCCAACAGCTGCTGGTCATCACCTCACCATCTTGTTCCAAAGAAATCTACAGGTGATCGGAGACCATGCGGTGACTATCGTGCACTGAACGCCCAGACCGTCCCAGACCGTTACCCTATCCCACACATCCATGATTTTTCTTCTAATCTTTACGGTAAAACAATTTTTTCTAAAATCGACCTTGTGCGTGCATATCAGCACTTCCCCATTGCCGAATGCGATATCAAGAAGACTGCCATCACTACTCCTTTTGGTCTCTTCGAATTCGTTCGCATGCCTTTTGGCTTACGTAATGCAGCACAGACATTCCAGCGTTTCATGGATCATGTCGTCAGAGGTCTCGATTTTGTTTTTGTCTACATAGATGATGTTTTAATTGCTAGTTCCTCGTCAGAAGAACACAAGCGTCATCTATCTCTTGTTTTTGAACGTTTTTCTGATTTTGGACTCAACATCAACCCTTCAAAATGTCTCTTTGGTGTAAATTCTCTTGAGTTTCTTGGACATCACATTGATGCTCACTCAATCACCCCCTTAGCATCTAAAGTGGCTGCCATAAAGGATTTTCCTATCCCCACTTCCATTAAACAGTTGCAACGTTTTCTCGGTATGATAAACTATTACCGTCGTTTTTTGCCTCATTGCTCGAACGTGCTTCATCCGCTGACCAACCTGTTACGTGGATCAAAGAAAGAATTATCTTTCGACTCGGAAGCACTTACTGCATTCGAATCAGCAAAAGAAGCTATTGGCAATGCAACTGCCCTTATTCATTTGAATACTGATCCCACTACCCGTCTCATTCTAACTACAGACGCCTCTAATTTTGCAGCTGGAGCAGTTCTTCAGCAACTCATAGATAATGACTTGCAACCATTATCATTTTTTTCTCAAAAATTTTCACCGACACAATCGAACTACAGCGCATTCGGCCGAGAACTTCTTGCTATATACCTCGCCATCCGACATTTTCGACATCTGTTAGAGGGTCATACATTTACCGTGCTAACGGATCACAAACCTCTGGTATATGCAATCCGATCTCGCCATGACAGACATTCTCCTCGTGAAATCCGACAACTTGATTTCATCTCACAGTTTACGACAGACATTCGCCACATTTCCGGTACTTCAAATGTTGTTGCAGACTGTCTATCTCGCCCAGGAGTAGATGCCATTATTCCGGCCAATGTTAGTCTAGAAACCATTGCTGTAGAGCAACGTCGTGAAGATTTTTCGTCTAAAGCTGATTCTTTCAAGTCTATCAAACTGACATCCATGCCTTTGCCCTTCTCAGAAAAAACCATTTTGCGTGACACTTCCAATCATACCATACGTCCATTTATCCCCTTTTCTCTTCGCAAAGCCATTTTTGATCATTTGCACTCGATTTCTTACCCTGGAATTCATGAAACTACTGCGTTGATTTCGTCAGGTTTTGTTTGGGCTGGCATGAATCAGGATATTCGCCAGTGGGCAAGATCCTGCATTCAATGCCAACGTAATAAAGTTCATCGACATACAACTACTAGTCCCGGACAGTTTCCCAACCCCGAAGCTCGTTTTTCGCATGTTCACCTAGACTTAGTTGGTCCTCATCCCTCTTCCAACAACTTCATCCTACATTTTGACTGCTGTTGACCGGTTTACCCGATGGCCCATCGCCGTTCCTATTTCTGATATTTCTTCAGAGTCTGTTGCTCGTGCTTTCATTCAGCATTGGGTAGCAAACTTCGGTGCACCTGCTATCGTTACCACTGATCGTGGAGCTCAATTTCAATCTTCTCTATTTCGTGATCTCTCAGCATTCCTCGGTTGCCAACATATTCGCACTACGGCATATCACCCATCTGCTAACGGTTTAGTTGAACGATTCCATCGACAATTGAAAGCCGCTTTAGCCTGCCAAGTTGACCCGAGCAAGTGGGCCGAAAACCTTCCACTTGTCCTTCTTGGATTACGTACATGCATTAAAGAAGATTTAAAATGTTCTCCCGCAGAATTGGTCGACGGTTCATCCGTATCATTGCCTGGTGATTTTGTCAGTCCTCTTAAACATTTTCAACCCGTTTCTGACCTCATTTCCCGGTTACGCAATTTTGTTTCTCGTTTACGATACCAACCTCCTCGTCCTTCCACGCCTTCAATCTATAAACACCCAGACTTAGATACGTGCGACTTCGTCTTTGTGCGTCGTGATACCATAAGCAAATCATTGCAACCACGTTATCATGGTCCACATCAAGTCATCTCACGCCAAGACAAACATTTCGTGTTAGACAATACCGGTCGCCGTGATACCGTCTCAGTTGATCGATTGAAGCCTTCCTTTGTTAAACAATCTTCCCACGTTTTGCCCCAGCCAACAACCTCCGCATCACACTCCGACAGCTTTAAACTGAATTCGAAGCCCGTTCCCACACCCGATGCTACATTACCCGCTGAGCCTGTTCCCACGGTTGCGAGTCGCAGTGAGAGGCACGTCAAGTTCCCACAGCATTTAAATGACTATGAGTGTGAGTGATATTTTGAGCCTATTGTACGCTCTGGGAGGGAAGTATTGTTGTATTTCCCTCATTTTGCTATTTGCAATTGTTAATTATTGTGACGTTTTGAATCCAACCAGCGCCGCTCGTTCTCTCTCACTTTTTCTGAGCCGATAGTGTGATAAATTGTTTGCAACTGTCTTGACTGACTGCAGTGAATGTTTGGACTGTGAGACTCATTAACGCTCACGGATATAACTCCATTTTAGTGAGCTTGCTACTTTATTCCCTACCTGAACTGAATTTCGATCTTATCGGATAAAATCAAGTCAATTTCTGCATTACTGTTCGTACTCGGAATCTTCGACATCGTGAAGAATCAGTATTCTTCCCATCACCATTTCCTTGCTCAAATCACTTCAGCATTAAGTGAGTTATTTTGAATTTTCTATATGTATATCTTCATACAACATTGTAGCTATTATTTTCGTATTCTCTGATAGATTTCTGTAAGCCCATACCGCTACAGCTGCGTCTCGTTCGCATTGTGTAGTGCAAACGTGCTGGATGATAATACTAAGATCATTTTCTTGTCGAACATACAGAAGTACTGTTGTACCCAAACGGTATGCGACAGGATCTGAGTGTCGGATGGCGAGAACGCTGCACTTGGAGGAGGTGAATGGAAGATGATTCCTTGAAGACGAGCAGCATAAACGATATCAGTCATCTTGTAGAGCATGTGAATCCTAGGTGATATAAGTTAGTAGTACATTATGACATTGACCGAAAATAGAACGGCGACTCAACGTTCTGCCCGATGTCATTGATGAAAATGATGAAGAGTCGGAGAGCAAGTGTAGTTAACTACTTTCATTTTGTATCTTCGTATTGTGTTCATCCACTTTTTGATCTTGTATGGTTATTCGTATTAATGCTTGTACAATATACTTTTGGCGGCTAATATAAATTCGAACTCTCGGACTTTGACTTCTTCCATGGTTGCGAAGTTTGCGTGCGTTACTCAGTGCGGGAATTGTGATTAACGTATCCTCCAACATTTTTAGCGCATCCCGAACCTTGGATTCCATCTTGGAGTTTCCTGTGTGGATTATCTTGCTATCGTTGGACTTCACTGGACCTTTCTTTGGACATTTGCTCTTTTGGTCTTTTACTGAGTTCATTCCATTTTTGTTGTATTTTGTGTAGTGCAGATATGGTGTTTTCATCATTGTTTATTTTGTCATGTTAATCTGTAACAACATTGTTTCACTGTACCTAACAATTGACCTTGATATGCATTTTCCCGTTGATTCGTGTTCCGGGATTGCTTCCGCTGTACCTTCGTGCATCTTTTGGCTACCGCGATAAATCTTCCATCTCCCATGCCTTTTCTCCAACATTTTTGGAGACATTACTGTAGTGGTCAGTCTACTACAAACTGGTGAGCCCGACGTGATACACGAATCATTCGTGTACTACAATTGGTGAGCCCAATATCCACGCACACTGCGAGATTTTTTTCCGGTACGTCTTTTCCCGATTTACATCGGCGTTATTTCAGGTTTATATTTTTGCATCCTTCCATCACGTATGGCATCAGCACGCTATATGCGTCCCATAACTACACTTGCTGATCGATTCACAAGTAGGGTTAGAGCACAATTTACAGGGCAGACAGTTTATCTTGTTTACTGCCTATAGGCCCCTCGTACATCAATGAACGGATCGTCGGGTAGGTACTCTCCTAGAGAGACTACGCATCAAGATTTTGTCACTAATTTTACGACTGACATACGAAATATCTCAGATGACACAATTCCTATCTCTACAACGTGTGTGATAGACTTGCCACTCTCCATCAACCTCAGCGAAATCGCTGCAGTGCAAGCTTCCGATGCCGGCATTGCACCGCTCAGGGACGCCTATTTTTCATCACACCTCTCCCTTGCCAGATGGCTTATGCAATATCATTGCGATTTATCGCAAAGTGCTTTCCGACTACTTAACCTGTCTGCGTTTAGACGGCACATTAGTCATACCATACGCAATATTTCCCATCCTGGCATTCGTGCTTGCGTTACGTTTGTTACGGAAAAATTAGTATCCCCGAAAGCCAGTGGGCACGTTCAGCATTACACTTTTATGGCAAACCCACAATATTTGATTACAACTACGTTTACATCAAGTATTCACCTGCAATCTGCCATCTTCAAAGTGAGTAGGCGACCGAAACGGCCCATTTGCCAATTATGTATCGGGTATTTAACACGTTATTATCGCTTGGTATATCCCGTGCATGTTTTTTATACCTCTTAACTCTAACACGGTCGTGGCCATAAACTCATGCACCAGAGAGTTTTCTCATCACTCCTCAGGTACACATGCACCATCCGCTGTGAAAATCGTGGCACGCGACACCCCCGGATCACCGACGCTTAACGCCATCCTATCAGGTAGCCCAGAATACACACATCCTTCATGTATCCCCTTGGTACGCATGCACTTCCCGCTGTAGAAACCATGGCACAAGCTACCTACGCATCACCGACACTTGTCGCCATCATAATCGGTAGCCCCAACCATGGACACACCGGCCAACACGAAACCTCTAACACAAGGTCCTTACCAGCCCGACTACACGCCACTCAGTTTTCTACAGGCGAGGCTGTTCGCCATCGACTAAAAGGTTGCAGGAACTTCTCATCACGGACTATGTTTTCGTAGCTTCTGCTTCTTTGTTGTCAAGCCTACAGATGTGCCTACATTTGCTCCTACTGGGTTCATACTAAGACCATGCCAGACGGGCGATTCCCCCTAGCAGCTCGTTCACCCCAAGTGATTCGGCTCCGGCAGCACGTTCACTCCACGTGAGACGTGCCTCGGCTTAGTAATTATCGGTTTTCGTGTATCCTACCCTGGTCACCACCGACAACCGACCCACGCAGATCAAGTGCCATGACTGACTTAAAGTGACTGGTTGCTGAGAGACTTTGTTCCAGCCTGGAACAACCTGACACCGCTTGGGCAGTTCAATCGTCAATTCCTGTTCAGAAGTCTCCTCTGACCAGACTACTTGAAAGAGCGCTGTGTAACAACATTTTTTAATGTACCTAACAATTAGCCTCGATATACATTTTCCCATTCCGGGATTGCTTCTGCTGTACCTTCGTGCACCTTTTAGATACCGCGATAAATCTTCCATCTCCTGTGCCTTTCTACCAACATTCTTGGGGATATTATTGTAGCGGTCAGTCTACCACAAATTGTTTTGTTATAATGATACATGTAAATATGAACACAATTTGAATTTATTATTCACGCCGCTCACGTGTTTTATTTGGGACATATCTTTCGTTTGATTGTTTTGGATCTGTATGCCGTATTACACTGAGAAGTGTGTTTCGGTTTGCGGGGTAACATAATTAGAAGGCCTACGCAGTTAGTGATGGAATTTTCGTCGGATTAACCGCTACAAATTGTTGAGCCCTGAACAATTTTCTTTTTGAAATTTTCGTTAGTACCATATATAACCATTTAATTTGATTTTGATGTCATATATATCTTTCATTTGCGAAATATAGCTTAAGGCAGCTTTTCCTGATACACCATTTGAGGATATTTATAAAGACTCTATGTCAAACTATAGCCTTCCAACTTTCGGTATTACAGCGATTTCTACAGTCCTATATTTTTTATCATATAAATTTGGTAATTTAGACATTATCCTTTCGTTTCGATTGCCGATAACGCCATATCGATTCATCGATTTTCTGTTATCGTTATCACTCACATTTCACAGATTCTCTGTTCGATAACTCAGTTAACAATATTCATCTTTTGAAAATCGTTTGTACATAATCAACTCATTTATTAATTACGATACTCTCTTTGTCCACGCACGGTCTTCGTTCTTCTGTGGTTGCATCAGAGTTGAAATTGTATGTGGATATAACTTGAACACACGCAGCCTCAGAATCCATTCATCACTAACCACTACAAATTGGTGAGCCCGAACACGTATTCAATTCGATTTGCGCCATGAACCATAATACAAATAACGGAGACAAGGAGGAAGATGTTTTCATCAAACAGTTTACATTACCTGTCTTTGACAAGACAGATCCACGTCAATGGTTTGCACAAATCAAAGCTCTATTCGAGTTATACCGTGTTCGAACGCAACGCACACGCTACAGTTGCGTTGTTAGAATGCTCTCAACCTTCATTGCCAGAGAAGTTGCTAATTAATTACATGATGAACTTGCCACAGATCCTTCCGATATGCTCAATTTTGCGATTAACTATGGAATTGGTTCCACCGATGAGCAAAACTTGCGAAAACTCATATTCAGCTCTGAGCTAGAAGATCGTACACCTTCACAGCTCTTACGACATTTGTTGCAGAAGGTTGACGAAAGAGTACTACACCATATCTGGTTGGAGAATTTGCCAAACGATTTGTGTAAAGTTCTGGTTATCATGAAAAATGACAGTAACCTAGAAAAGCTTACTCAAGATGCAGATGAAGTATATGATATCTCTCGTAACACATCAATCTGCACGTCAGCAAACCAATTTCCACCCCTTTTACTTCCAACGCAGATTTGAACAAGGATATATCTGATTTGAAATCCCAAATCAGCAATTTGACTTCACAAATACAGCACTTAAACCGAGGTCGAAGCCGTCCTCGCAGTGGAAACAAACCTATACAGCTTCCAAACACAACTACAATCAGAAATGCCGCGAAGCGAGGCAGTGGAAGCGGTAGCTTGTCTGGCAATAACACCAGCCGCTTATTATATGTCAGTGCTGGTTTAAAAAAGATGCGTTTACTAATAGACACGGGAGCCGAACTGAGCGCCATCACACCCACAAACTCAGAACACAGAAACCACTCTCCATTGACCCTACAAGCGGCGAACGGTACTCGAATAACCACATACGGCAAACGATGATTCTCCATTGTCCTCGGTCTGCGACGTAACTTTCAATTAATTTTCACTGTCGCCGACGTCAAAACCCCTATTGTAGGAGCCGATTTCCTCTCTAACTTCAATCTTTCAGTCAACATGAGTACAAGAAATCTCATTGACAATGTCACAAAGATTAACGTCATCGGCAATTTGTCTAATACACCCATACAAAATATTCGAGTACTGATTCCAGATACTGCACCGGATTCCGTTTTGCTCACGAGAGAATTTTCGGATATATTTAAACCCTGTGCGCACGACACCCCTTTGAAGCATGACATCAAACACCATATTTCAACCCGTAGACCCCCGGTTTTAAGTAGGCTACGCAGAACGGCGCCCAGTGAACTTGAAGCTGCCAAACGACAATTCGGCATATGATGGAACTCGGAATAACCCCTCCATCAAATTCATCTTGGGCCACAACTTTTCACATGGTCCAAAACAACAAACTGAACGCCTGGCGTCCATGTGGCGATTATCGTGCTTTGAATCGTGTAACGATTCCAGATCGATATCCTATTCCACACATACATGACTTTGCACTATCCCTTTACGGAAAATCGGTGTTCTTGAAGTTGGATTTAGTGCGCGCATATCATCAAATGCCCGTAGCTGACGAAGATATTCCCAAAACTGCCATCACCACTCCATTTGGTCTTTCCGAATTTTTCAGGATGCCATTTGGTCTACGCAATGCTGCACAGACCTTCCAGAGATTCGTGGACCAAGTTTTCTTCAGTCTATCTTTTGTTAACATGTACATTGATGATGTCCTCATTGCAAGTACGAATCCCACTGAACATCTTGAACACCTTTGTGAAGTAGTTAAGTGTATATCCCACTACGGCATTGTGGTTAATCCCGATATATGTCTGTTTAGTGTGAGTTCTGTCGAAATTCTTGGACACCAAATTGATAGTTCCAACATAAAACCGTTATCTCAAAAACTATCAGCTATCCAAGATTATACATGTTCCAGCTCTATCCGTCACGTCAGACGTTTCTTGGGTTCGGTCAACTATTATAGATGCTTTATTCTACAATGTGTTATGATTCCACAACCATTAACTGACTTGTTACGTGGAAAAATACGTGCATGAAAAATGAATGACGAAGCCATCAAATCATTCGAGCAACTCAAATCTGCTCAAAAAACAAAGTAACTTCACTGACTTACCTATCAACAAACTTCAATACTCGGTTGTCTCGCTACAGACGCATCAAAAGAAGCAGTCGGCGCAGTCCTTCAACAAGAAGTAGACAATATCACCAAGTCACTCGCTTTATTTTCTCGTCGTATCCAGCAAGCTCAAACTCGATACAGTACGTTCAGTCATTAGTTACTGGCTATCTATTATGCGATATGACATTTCAGACCTTTGTTTGAAAACCGTGATTCAACAGTATGGACCGATCACAAGCCCCTAACTTTTGCTCTTGCCGCACCGATAGATCGATATTCGCCTCGAGAAATACGTCAGCTGGATTATATTTCACAACTCAGAAGCGACATTCGATATCTTTCCGGCTCTTCGAACACAGCTGCGGATACTTTATCTCGGATTCAGTTAAGTGCTATCGACCTGCCTGTAATCGACTTTGATCAATTAGCACGTTCGCAGCAAAATAACCATTTAATACACCGGTAAATAACATCACAAACAGGTTGTATGAATCCGCGTTGATGTTATGAAAATTCCTCTTTTGGTCCAGCAAGATCAAACGAACTGGAGAAATGTGTTTCCCACCCTACATCCGTATTCCTTATCCAGTTTTTTGTGTCATAATTTTCCGTGATACTTTTCGTTTGTTCTTTAAATTGAAAATAAAATATAAACTAAATGTTAAATCTGTGAGAGTTTTCTTTCCCGAACACTGATCCTTTGTTCAACTGCACTTTGGCTTCCGCACATTTTTATTTGTCCGTTATTCGTGTTTACCGTTATTAATAAACGGTAATTTTGTGTGCTCGCAACTGAGCTGTTTGACTCCCGTTTATTGGACACGTTGGGTTTGCATTGAAACCTGTATTCGATTACCGTTGAGGTTTGTTATATTTTGCTTGTTAATCGTCTTTGTCAATATAGTACAGCGTAAATTGACGTATTGTTTTGATTTGGGCTCGATTCGTAAACGCTCGTCAATCACGGTATAAGAATCTCGTGGCTTGTAGCAGGCAAATAGTTATGGTGACAGAAACTATTCCCCAGTAACAATTTGGTCGCTACAGTACTGAACGTCGAATTTGTGGACGCAATACATTAAACAACGTCGAATTTGTGGACGCTACAGTACTCAACATCGAATTTGTGGACGCAATACAGTACTTAACGTCGAATTCGCCGACGTCAATATGCCTGTTACCCGCAGTTTTGTCGAGATGATCAAATCTTCCCAACGATTGGTCGATATTGGAACGAAAGACACCGCAGGTGAGCGCATTCATTGTTCTGTTGAGGGCTCTCGAGGTAGCCTAAGGGGTTCAAAGATAGAACCAAACATCCTTGTTCGTGAGGCTAAGATGCGCTCGGAACTCCTAAAACTGTCGCAGGAACGTGAAGCTCTCCAGATGCAGCACAAACATAATTTGCTCCAGGTGGTATACGAGGTTGAAATGGCTGAGATTGCTGCTTCTGCATCCGGCAATGCAGATTCACAGTTGCAAGATATTGATACCAATCAAAAGTTTGCAAGTTATCTTGCGCATTGTGGGCCTCAATAGGCAGAAGTAGCTGACTACTCTCGTTCGGAGGTAGAAGATTCTCTTAGTAATGAAACGCCCAGTAGTTTACCAAGATCTGACCTTCCGAAGATAGAATTGATATCTTTTGATGGTTCAGCTAGCACCTACTAGAAATTTTTCGTCAGTTCGAGACCTATGTGGAGTCTTGAACTCGTGATGACGGACAGAGGTTTCTATATTTGCTAAATTATTGCCGAGGTATAGCAAAAAAGCTATTGAAGAGTGTGTCATGCGGCCACCTGAACGTGCGTATAAGCGGGCGAGATCAATCCTGAAAGACCTCTTCGGGCAACCGCATACAATATCAAGGCCTCTTAGCCTCGTCAATTGTCGAAAAATAGTTTTTATTGGTGTGATGTTGAAGGATATTGACTTTTGTTTTGTCGATTGTGATCAGGAAGCTGAGTTATCTGACACTGAATTAGCTCAGTCGGATTTTGTGACAGAATTTCCCGACACTAATTCGGATGAGATGGAGAGCAAGCCTGGTTAACATGACACCAAATCAGCAAAAATTAATAGTAGGCCTGGTTCACATGACACCGAATCAGCTGAAATGGGGGCCACAGATGGTCAGCGTGACAATTCATATGATTGACGCAAGACGTTCGGTTGTGCACCCGATGAGCCATTTGTGTTTCGAACCCGGGATACACTTATTACATTTTGCAGATTAGAGTTGTTTAGATGGCGCAAGATGTCGCTATTTGAGGATGAAATACACAAACCTCGTTCGGATGGGATTGCACGCATAAGCTTCTTGTAGGGGGACGGTGGCAGAAACGGAGGACGTGGTGGGTCTTTGATTAGCAAACTTATTCCCTAGAAAAAGCCACAGGTGTCCAGTGATGGTGATGCGACGTGGCGTGTGTGACTCGCCACTAAGTCACTTGCTGTATTCTACTGTACCTGGGTGTCAAGCCCGGGGGCTGGTGCTTAAGGTAGGAGACGGGTTTTCGGATCTGATGACTCCAGAGATACCACAAAACATCTGATCGTCGAGTCGCTGTCATGCGTCGCGCAGGTACACGGGTCGGGTAGCCAGGTAGAGGAGAGCCCGTGGTTCAGTGTTTGTGTCTCAACTTGCTTTTCAGATTTGAAGGAATTTTGTTGGGCGGTGTATGAATCTGCGTTGATGTCTTGAAAATTCCTCTTTCGGTCCAGCAAGATCAAACGAACTGGAGAAATTTGTTTCCCACCCTACACCCGTGTTCCTTATCCAGTTTTTTGTGTCATAATTTTCCCGTGATATTTTTTGTTTGTTCTTTAATTTAAAAATAACATTTAAACTAAATGTTAAATCTGTGAGAGTTTTCTTTCCCGAACATTGATCCTTTGTTTAACTGCACTTGGGCTTCCGCACATTTTGATTTGTCCGTTACCCGTGTTTACCGTTATTGGAAAACGGTAATTTTTTGTGCTCTCAACTGAGCTGTTTGACTTCCGTTTATTGGACGCGTTGGGTTTGCATTGAAACCTGTATTCGATTACCGTTGAGGTTTTGTTATATTTTGCTTTTTAATCGTCTTTGTCAATATAGTACAGCGTAAATTGACGTATTGTTCTGATTTGGGATCGATTCGTAAACGCTCGTCACTCCCGGTATAAGAATCTCGTGGCTTATAGCGTGCAAATAGTTATGGCTACAGAAACTATTCCCCAGTGACGATTTGGTCGCTATACAGGCAAAATCCGCCGTATGCCGGTATTGTATTCCAATTCTTATCTGGTTTTCGACATGTCTACTGTTAGAGCCCGTCCAATTGTCCCTTTAGATTTGAGACGTACCGTATTCGAGCATTTGCATGGTTTATCACATCCCTGAGTAAAAGCCACTTGAAAGCTGATTAGCTCTCGTTATCTTTGGTCTGACATGCATAAAGACATTCAACTTTGGACCAAGAGTTGCCCTCGATGTCAACAGAGCAAAGTCTAACGTCACACCATCAGTTCCCCTGGTTTATTTCCACCTGTTACGAGCGCTTTTAGCACGTTCACTTGGACCTCGTTTGTCCATTAGCGGTCTCTAACAGTTGCTCCAATATATTGACCCGCGTCGACCGTTTTACCCGTTGGCCATTGGTTGTAGCCATACCGGATATCAGTGCAGAAACGGTTGCGAAAGCTTTCGTTCAACATTAGATCAGCAACTTTGGTAATTCAAGGTAATTCAAGGTTTTTAATGGTCTAAAAAGCAACAACTCAACAACAACCATAGGATGGTACAAATTGAAATTTAAGTGTATAAACAATATAAGAACATAGATTAAACAGTATGTAAGTGTTCTGGAAACGAATAATGCAATAAAAATTCGTCTAATTTCGTTTTAAAGTCATGCAAGCTAGTGGCGTGAGCAACGGTTGAAGGTAAACTGTTCCAAGTAAAACAGACACGGACAGAGTAAAAATACCTTCTACAGTTCAGGCGGGAATGGGGTACGACCAGCACATATTCATGGGTCCGATAATTCCTCGTATCCCTTCGCGTGAATAAATCCTGTAAGGGATGGTTCGGGGTATGGAATGTTTTGTAAAGTAAGATAAGGTCTCCTCTGATTCGTCGATAGGAAAATCAAACAGATTCAGTTGAGCTATCCTTTCTTTATATGGTTTGTTTCGGATGCTGAGAACTAGTTTCGTTGAGCGGTGATAGATTCGCTGCATAAGTTCCACATCCCTCTTGAGCACGGAGACCATGATTGCACACCGTATTCCATGACTGGTCTCAAGTATGTATTCATGATCCTTGGGAATATCTTAGGCGAAAATTTCCCAAATACACGTTTGAGTAGATTTAGAACACGTGTTGCTTTTTTAAAGGCACTGTTAGTTTGAAGTGTACCGAACACTATTAGCACTAACAGAGGTTCAAATTTCAGTCAACGATTTTTCGGGAATTGAAAAGAACACTCAGTACGAAGCACATTCAGACTACAGATTACCATCCTTCTTCAAATGGCTTAGTCGAAAGATTTTACCGGCAACTAAAAGCTGCAACCACGAGTCACGAGAATTCAGAACATTGGGCGGAGTCATTGCCCTTGGTGCTTCTTGTTATTCGTACCACCGTGAAAGAAGACCTTGGTTGCTTAGCTGCAGAGATGGTGTACGGGGGTACACTTAACCTGCCTGGCAAATTCCTGACATCTTTTGTTTCACCAGACTAACATTTTCCTTCATCAGGTTCGCCAAAAACCAAACTTACCACTGAAAAACCCCCATTACGTTCGTGTCTTAAACCATTCGACCCTAACAGACAAACACGTTCAGGTTGTAAGGTAAATCCCCCCAAATTTGATCAGTTCATAACCTAATGCTTTTTTCGAGCGTTTTGTTTTTGTTCCCGACGCTGTAGGGGGATATTATTGTAGCGGTCAGTCTACTACAAATTGTTTTGTTATAATGATACATGTAAATATGAACACAATTTGAATTTATTATTCACGCCGCTCACGTGTTTTATTTGGGACATATCTTTCGTTTGATTGTTTTGGATCTGTATGCCGTATTACACTGAGAAGTGTGTTTCGGTTTGCGGGGTAACATAATTAGAAGGCCTACGCAGTTAGTGATGGAATTTTTGCTGGATTAACCGCTGCAAATTGGTGAGCCCTGAACATTTTTCTTTTTTGAAATTTTCGTTCGTACCATATATAACCATTTAATTTGATTTTGCTGTCATACATATCTTTCATTTGCGAAATATAGCTTAAGGCAGCTTTTTCTGATACACCATTTGAGGATATTCATAAAGACTCTATGTCAAACTATAGCCTTCCTTTTCGGTATTACAGCGATTTCTACAGTCCTATATTTTTTATCATATTAATTTGGTAATTTAGACATTATCGTTTCTTTTCGATTGCCGACAACACCTATCGATTCATCGATTTCCTGTTATCGTCATCACTCACATTTCACAGATTCTCTGTTCGATAACTCAGTTAACAATATTCATCTTTTGAAACCGTTTGTACATAATCAACTCATTTTTTAATTACGATACACTCTTTGTCCACGCACGGTCTTCGTTCTTCTGTGGTTGTATCAGAGTCGAAATTGTATGTGGATATAACTTGAACACACGCAGCCTCAGAATCCATTCACCACTATCCACTACAGTATGATTGACCCTCGCCTCTTGTTCGCACAAATTGAAGCGCTCTTCGAGTCTTACCGCGTGAAAACTCAACGAGCCAAGTACAACCGTGTAGTTGGTATATTGTCATCGTCATTTGCAAGAGAGTTTGCTGATTTTATATACAACTGCCCCATTTATAATCCGTACGATGCCCTTAAACATGCTATTGCTTTACGTACTTTTTTTACTAACAAGCAAACCCTACGGTAACTTTTGTCAGGGGTAGAAATAGATGATCACACTCCGTCACAACGCCTGCGACACACGCTCCAATTACAAGGAGACAAGCCTGTGGATGACAAAATCATTCGTAAATTATGGCAGCAGAGTCTTACAGCCAATGCCCGCAAAGTCTGAGCCATTATTGACAAGCACACCAGTCTCAGACACTTGGCACGCATTGCAGACGAAGTTCACTATTTCTGGCACAGCGTCACATTATCTCACTTAAAACACACGAGTGACGCTAATTCTAGTACACAGATTTCAAGCGATTTTAAAGAGTTGAAATCGATATTCCATAACTTGCCAATGCAAGTACAAATCATCGCACGATCCCGTAGTGACTCTCGCAATCGTCATCCCCGTCAGTCCAAGAAACAATCCACCAGTAGTTCTAACAGATAGCGTTTTTGATATAATCATCGTAGATTCGTTGCAAAGGGCCTGCATTGCACGCCACATTGCACTTACGATTAAAATTTTCCAAAGCAGGGAAACGGCGAAGCCAGGCGGTAGATAAGGCCACTCTGTCTGGCACCCTTTAAAGCCGTCTCTTCTACGTTACCGACAAGGCCAGTAAAATGCGATTCCCCATCTACACTTGTCACGAAATGTGCTAATCCTTGACCTGCTGTTTGCCGACGATGCAGCCTTCATTGCTTATTCCCAAGAGCACCTCCAGTCTCTAATGGACTGTTTTTCGTCGGCATGCAACGAATTTGGGATAACAATCAGCATGAGCAGGACCAAAGTCCTTGACCAAGGGACTGTATCGCCTCCCATCATAACTGTTGGAAACTGTCAGCTTGAATCAGTACATCAGTTCACATATCTTGGTTCAACCATTGCGGATAGCCTCTCGCTAGACACGGAGATTGATAACCGGATTGGCAGAGCAGCTGTCATTATGTCCCGTTTGAACTCTCGTGTTTGGGGTAACCGCAAGCTGACTGTAATGATGGTATACAGCGCGTGCGTACTAAATGCTTTAATGTACGGCAGTGAAACCTGGACACCCCACGCAAGACACGAACGGAAGATGAATGCTTTCCATCTACGAAGCATCCGTCGTATCTTGAACATATCGTGGATGGACAGAGTGACTAATGCTGAAGTGTTTTTAAACGATGGTCTGCAGAGCATGTTCACTGTTTTGCGACAGAGCCGCCTGCGCCAGATTGTTCATGTCTATAGAATGAAGAATGGTCGTATTCCGGAATATCTACTCTATGGTGAGTTGCAACTAGGTAGTCGACCATTGGGCAGACCGCACTTGCGGTACAAAGACGTTTGCAAAAGAGATATGGAAGCTATAGATTTGAATATGTTTGGACTGATCGTGTATTCATAATGCAAAGGAATTTGTGTGCAATCGGTTAGAGTAGTTTATGGGTAACGTTTCACTTCTGACACAGAAGCTTCGTCAGACCAAGGGTGATATTCAGGACAGGGAACATGATCAAGTAGTAGTCAACCCACCACCACTTATTTGACCTTACCGCTAAACAGCCTATGGTACGCCTACAGTGTGTCACGTCTCGTAGGAATGACCAGGATCAGTGGTTCATTTTCCTCACAGTGTGTATCCAAAACAATCTGATACAAGTGAACACGGTCAAGGTCAGTTGACACAGCTGCCCACATACGTAAAAGTACATAACTAACGGGGCTAAGGCTATTTTTGAAGAAAAACAAAAATCAAATTAACTAGTAGGCATAAGGTGAATAAAAACTATTTACTTTCGCATTAGTGCCGAGCGCCAGATTGTGGAGATTTCTGCCCCATCCACCTTATTGACCGCCAGTCGACCTGCCTTGGCAATTTCGACCGCCTCCGCATGTAGGCGTTCGCTATACGGTTTAATACCGCGTCTCAATATTGCCACATTGTCTAGATCGACGCTGTGGCCCGTATCTAAAACGTGCTCCGCCAAGGCGGAATCACGAATAAGGGATTGATATTCCCTCGCATCCCGGGGCTGTCTCCGGACACGCTTTCGGTGTTCTTCGATTCTAGTGTGAATTTCCCTGGAAGTCTGCCCTATGTAAACACCCGAACAGTCCTTACAGTTGATTCTGTATATGCTGTTCGTAACGCTAGACAAAGGCGTCTTATCCTTGAGGTGCATCAGAACCGAACGGATAGTCTTCCCCTTCTTATAAGTTACGCGTATGGCCGCCTGGTTCAAGATTCTACGTATCGCTTCAGAAGTGCATTTTACATAAGGTATACAGACTGTATCTCGCCAATTTTTCTCCGATTTTTCGGATGGGTATTTTACCTTCATCAATTGGCGTTTTACAAAACTTTTTGGGTAACCGTGGTCTATGAGCCTTTGGCTAGCTTCACGGTGCGCCTGTTTTCGCTCCCTTTCGTCGCTGCACAAGTGTTCTATCTTGTGGAAAAGGGAACAAGCTATGGAACTGAAGACCTGTCTTGGATGAGCGGAAGTGTATCGTAGTACAGCATCTGTATCGATAGGTTTCCGATAGACAGAAGTTTTTATTTTCCCGTCTACTTTTTGTGCTAAACAGTCTAAAAATGGAAGAGTGTCTGTGCAGGATTCCACTTCCTTTGTGACAGTAATACATGGGTCTATTTCATTTAAATATTTAAAGAAGGCCTCTAACTGATCTCGTTTGATGATAACAAATGTGTCATCAACATAGCGCCACCATAATTTTGGCTTGAACCCTTCATTGCTAAGGGCTTTGTTCTCGAAATGCTCCATATACATGTTCGCAAGTACTGGAGATATCGGTGAACCCATTGCCAACCCTTCTTTTTGTCTATATAATTGCTCATCAAATACGAAGTGGTTCATGCTTAGGCAGATCGATACACCGTTGATAATTTGCTGGACGCTCAAGTTCGTGCGATCTGACAAACTGGCATCACGTTCCAAGGCCCTTCTAGCTAGTTGCAACGCACTTGTTGTATCGACGTTGGTGAACAAAGCGCTCACATCAAAACTAACCATTATTTCATCGTTATCTATTGTTACCGACTTTAAGCGTGCTGCAAAGTCATTTGCGTTCTTGATGAACGAGGCTGTATTGCCGACTAAAGGTTTCAACAAATAAGCCAAATGTCTAGCTAACTCGTGACG
>JACCGJ010018684.1:0-39954 GCA_013407085.1 Atriophallophorus winterbourni | reverse complement strand
GTTGATTTAATTTCTTAATAATTAGAGCTTGTATTAATTGACCGCGCATACATTCTCGTCCGTAATTTCTTAGCTGTAACCTTAGCAGATCGATGTTATGGTAAATACAGGTTTCTTTCTGCGCACTCGAGCTAAATATGTATGATATTTTGAAACAGTAAGCTGCAAAGTTGTAGCAAGTTGAACGATATCGTAAATTATGCCTTCTAAAACACTTCGATTAGTTCTTACATTAAATAGTTATTCAAAGGCGCTCACGGAAAATCTTTAAACATCACCCTGCTTTATCGTACTCAATTTAAAATTAATTTGATAACTTGAAACGTGCAATAAATTTGACGATTATGGAAAGATTTAATTATATGCTTCTCTGGCTTATTGTTTAAGGTTTTCGACAGTATAATTTACCCTACTTTTGCCCATAAGTCAAGTTTTCTAATTTTGATGCAACTCCGAAACTGGAATACTGTCAAATTAAATTTCTTCATTATTTAAAGTTTATTTGAGTACTCGAAGGTTACATGTTGCATGCTGAACAAAATTCACTCACCTCCAGCCCTGCTTGTGTAGAATTTTTCCCAAAGTAATTTCTGCCCTGCAATGATGGCAAAATCGTTTCGAAAAGTGTACAATTTGATAAAACTGTAAAATAATTCGGTTTTCTTTTTCTTAAATGCTTCATTTATTGCAAGGAGAGTAGCGGAATTGTTAAAAATGAAAGGTCACACAATGGCATTGATTCCAGACTGGAAAGAATCCTTCCTTGTGACATTCCATTAGAAAGCCTATTCGGCCCTTCACGGATTTTTCTAAAGCTGCGCGCTCTTTTATATGGTGCATAATCACCGATTTCGCGTGAAGAGAAGGAAATTTGTGATGAGCATAAGGCGCACTGACGTATATTGTCCCTCTGGAGATCTCGATATATATGCAAAACAAACCTCCGATATAAAGCAATAGCGCGAAACAACAAATGACCGATGACAACCGCCAACAAATATCCGGTGTGCAGAAGAATTACGTGATAAATCTTCAAGAGTAAAGTTGTCTGGAAACAACCAAATGGAAAATCTCTGGTCACCGGTTGAGCTGTAGCCAATATGTCGAAATCGGTCTCATAATTCTAACGTGAAAAGCGCTTGAAGTGAACCAGTTATACACGAAATCGTTGGACGAAACAGACATCGGTGACACGTTGAGGATATCTTCCTTAATTACACGTTTCATATATATGAGATTGGCGCGCGTTTCATTCTTTGTGCTTGGCATAATAAACATTTGACCGATTGAGTTTCTCTTGGGTTCGGAAGCTCGAGGATGAATGTGATTTGTGTTATAAACTTTGGCCTTCGCTGTCAAACCTTGACACGCAATGACTGGACAGGAAACGGAGTTGATGTGATTAACTTTGGATCGAGTATACTTGCGGTGAATGTCTATGATGTAATATAAGATAGGACTAGAAACGTCATCTGGCTTCTATTCATCTACGTTCATTGCCTACAATATGATTAAAAATACGCTAAAACTTGTGATTAAAATTTAATCGTATAGATTTCCTTGCCCTTATCTGGTTGGCGTGCTTCCAATTGAAATAAATCATTTTAGAGTTTTTGACATTATATTATTAAATTTTATCACTTTATTCGAGTTAATTTGGCAATCGGGCTTTTCTACTGCATTGATTCAATTATTTTTCGTATGCGGAAAACCATGTCATTTGAAGGTGTGATAAGATCATGCAGGTGAATTCACAAATTACTTTGTTGGCAGATCAACTCACGCGCCATTTCCATACTCCTCACAGGTTTCAAACAAATTAATTCCGTTTTGATAGGCAG
Organism: Atriophallophorus winterbourni; assembly: GCA_013407085.1. NCBI lineage: Eukaryota > Metazoa > Platyhelminthes > Trematoda > Plagiorchiida > Microphallidae > Atriophallophorus > Atriophallophorus winterbourni. Next base: position 38,113 of record JACCGJ010018684.1, on the reverse strand, counting down.
TTTCCGCAATACGTTCAGCCATCTACAAAGAAAAACCAAACTGAAATTACAACGAAGCTATTTAACTGCACACAATTCAGTGAAAGTAGCCATTTTGCATTGTCTCCACATGAACATCGATTCGGATATCATGTACTTTACCAAGCCGCATTAAATGTTAGAAATTTTCAATAATACCAATCACATTGCCTGAATTCGTCCCTGTCTAAATTTCAAACATGTGCTGTTGTAATGTGAACCAGAAATACGATTGCTCGTGTTACAACAATTTAAATTGAAAATTAATGCCAGGTGGAATTACATTGAAAATGAAAGTCAAAAATATCCATTTCTGAGGTTGGATAACCGCACTTCCATCTGAACATTTATTTTAAGTCAATTAACTGTGTCCTTTATTCAAAGATGCAGTTTTCAGGCTAACAAAAACTGTGCTTTTTCATAGTTACGAGGTAATAACTAGTTGACTAGAGGACTAGGTGAAGAGACTAGATGAGAAGAAAGCTGTTGATGTAAAAGCAAATGCTTGTTTGCGTTTAATTGGATCGCTTTCTTTCTGTGAAAAGAATGTCAGCATGTAAAACAGTCATTTAGTCATTTGGTAAGAGATGACGTTTCGTTTCAAGCAAATGATCTTCGTCAGACCAAAAGGGATGTATCAGAATGCGATGAATAAGCTAAAGGTTGTCAATGATTATTTTTCTTGAAAATAAAGTTTGCGATGAATCGGTTATAGTAAGTTTTTGGTAACGTTTCGCTTATGAACACAGAAGCTTCGTCAGACCAAGGGTGTCGGTGCGAACAGTGTTCAGGTTTAAATGGCATTCTCTTGACCAATCCTGAGTTCTCTAAGCTAGACAGGGGAGATCAAGATAATTGATCACACCCTAATTGCTGTGTTCATCCCTAATTGTTGCAAAGCGAAAAGCATGCAAATGAATAATTTTTTGTTTACGGTTATGGGTTTAACCCCATTAAACATGTGTTTAGACACGTGATTGAACAGGTTGGTCGTACCAGCCTTATCCAACCGTGGCATACAAGCGCTCCTTGTTTACCATTCCTCCACTGTTTCAATCGCATACGGATTCTAATCTTACTGTGTCTACCTGATGAATGCTGACAGCACGAAACCGGTCGTGGGGTGTGTGACGGAAAAGCATGCAAATGAATATTTTAGTAATGTGTTGCTCATATCCCCGAAATTACACTCCACTACCGGTTTCTGGCTGTTTGCCGTCATCAGGTGGAGACAGTAAGATTAGGTTCAGTGAGCCTTGAAACAGTGGATAAATGGTAAACAAGGTTATACTTGAATGACACTGTTGCATAGGGTTCGTACAACGAACCACGATGTTCAAACACAATCACAAGGTGATTCGTGGTCAAGCACGCAAGTCGCCTATGGATGACCAAAGTAATGTGTTGCTCACATCCCCCGAAACGTTACCAAAAACTTACTATAACCGATTCATTGCAAACTTTATTTTCATGACTATGGACTCCCGATCGGTCTCGAATATTTTCAGATTATTTTTCTTATTATTTTATTAATACTATTTCATTATTTTTCGTTGTTATTAATTTAAGTCCATTGTCATGCACTTTTATTTCCGCTCACGTGAGCCACGGTTTCAACCGTGCATGCCCTTGTTCGTGGTCACTTTAATGATCGCGAAGGGAATAGACGAAGTGTCGGTTAAATGGAACAACGTGACTTGACAACCTTAAAACGTCCAATATTTTTTAGTGTTAGTGCCAAGTGTAACATTTCATCTTGTTCAGACTATTAATTCAATTCAATTCAATTTGAATGGTCTAAAAAACATATAGCTTTACAAAAAGCCACAGAATAATATGGGAACTACGAATAATATAACAAGCAAAAACGGGATTTGGTTGCCTACTGAGCAGTTCAAGAATCAGGTAAAAATCCAAGGGGCAAAAATTGTTTTCGATAGTTGGGATGACAAAGCTAGATGCATGGTGTCAAGAGGTATAGTTTCCTTTGATGCATGGGTTAAAGGTCAAAAAGGCATTAAGACTTCTCTTGAAAATCTGCTGATTTGGTGAGTTTACAGAGTAATCTGGTAGATTGTTCCAAGTAAAACAAACTCACACGGCAAAAAATGTCATCTACAGTTGAGTCGCGAGTGAGAAGAACATTCTGCTTCGGAAAGATACTATCAAAACTACTCCAAGTGAACACCTTCAAATTTGTTTTTAAGGCTTTATTTTTCCATAGTTTGTACACATCTCTCAATACATCCAACATTATTATTTGAATATTCGGATAGTTTTCTCCGTTATTGCTTAGGAAAAATCGGAACTGTTGTGCTAATTGAAGCAATTGATGAAAAAGACGTGGTTTGAATAAAAGGCATCGTATGATTTGTTCTTAATTATATTGGTGTCGGGCGGTACTATCGTTGCCCGTGGCTAGAAACAAAATCGTAAACGAAAAATCCGGATACTTTTGTTGTTGACCTCCGTTGTTTGATGTCGACCGTGAATGTGCATTGCTAGATAATGATTATCTCATGCTCCACAGCCCTGCAAATGACTTAGCATTCCAAATCAAAACAAACAATCTCTATCGAATCACTCATATCTATAAGCAGTATTCAGGTGGTTCCAAAGGTTGTCAATGCCGGGGGTGACAGCGGGGATAAGCTCGCACTGTTTATAAAATGCACCCACATGGCGCGCGTCTCGAATAGCCTCTGACAATCAAGTCCAGCTTCTGGCCTGCACAAGTGGCTCCTCGAGCCCGGCGAAACTGCTTCTACCAACAGAAGAAGGGGTGAGGGCGAGTGACTGGCGCCAGAAAACCAGTTTGCTTCGGGCAGATAGAGCTTGTTAGCCTGGGAGGGTATTTCATCTAGGGCGAGGAAAACCCTGATTTTATACCTCCGCTGCATTGCGAGATACCCGATCGCCGGAAAGGCTTCGAGAAAACCCTAAGGAAAAATCTGGAGCAGAGTCTCGTAGACGATTACTTGGTGCACACCACCTCTTTCTGGCAACTCCCTGCTGCCTTGCAGGTCGCACTTGGTTGTGCAAAGGCTAGAGAAACTGACTCGAACAAACGCCGGGTGGGGCTGCGGACGCCGCTTTGTACCCAAATTCCCAAGACTCTTCAAAAAAGCCGACTCGTCCTCAGTCGCACCGAAGTAAAGGTAAAAAATACGTATTCAGGCGATCACTGTCATGTACACGCTGTTGTTGTGAACTATGTCCAGTTAACAAGAGGATTATTCGCTTTTTCCAGCTCAAAGATGACGATTAACACAATGCCTCCTATGTGAATGTTCAAGAGTAAGTTCTTCCTAACTCGTAGGGTTAATTTCAAGCGCTTTCACTTCTCGCTTGCAAACGTCATTGTACCGCAATTAAGACCTAACCAAAGGTCTACCTCCTGTATGTAAATTTCCATAGGGTGTGTCTTCCGGAATACGAACGTTTTGCATTCTATAAATATTAATCAGACAGCCAGTATATTCGATGCTGTCTTAGTAGAGTAAACTTACTCCGCCGACCGGCTTTAGAAATCACTTCTGCATCCAGCCGGTATGGCTTGCTAAAATTCTCCATCGTCAATAAAAGCGTGACGCAATGGTTCGACACGGAGATTGCAAAATCGACAGTGAATATATGAGATGCGTATTAAGTAAAATGATACGTGAGTGTGATTTTCAAGTACAAATAAAATATCTCTAATATGCCGTTTGCAAAATTGGCATAAAAATAAGAGTGGCTTCGCAAAAACCGTTTTACAGGCAAATCTCGCTATATGCCACCAGTCCGTACCGAGCAAATTTGGCATAGTAGCTAGGTGGCATAGTGATGAGGTTTTATTTAACAAATCCGTAGTAACATTATATTTTGTCGAAAACGTTAGCAGCTTCGTATGTTTTCGCTTTATATCATGATACCCAAACGGGAACTCGATTTCCTTAAATATCCCGTCTTTTGCTCGTGCGTATGTAATTTTGTATATTTTTCCACCGAAATCGACACACATAGGCCATCCGGAGGCTGTCCAAAAGCAACACGAGAACAGTTAAAACATCAAGGGAAAGGAATAAGTCTGACAAATGTTTGGTTTAAGGTGTCGAAAATGGTAGCAAAATTATGGAATGAGTGAACAAAAGCTTCTTGAATGTCTTTTTCTAGATTTTTTCATTGGGTATAAAAGCAAAAAATTGCAGGTCAAACAGATGTGTGTGGTTGTGGTTGTTTATTCAAGTGAGCCTTTTCTAACAATGGATTCAATCTTCGGAACTGAGGATCTGAGCAGTGCTGCCCTTTAGCTGGAAGAAAAACATATATGAATTCGGTCGTGTTGACATGAGGAATGTTTGTGAATGCGAGTGAATAATCTGGCTATTTCTACGCTAGAAACCAGTGATTTCGAAGTTTGATATTTCACTACAATTTTAAGTTGTTGTTGTTGGCCTACGTCGGTCGATGTCGACCATGGATGTACATCACAATCGCGTGAATGTTCAAGTTTTGCAGCTTTTGGAATGACTAAACAGTCTGATTCGGGAAGAACAATCTCTCCCGCAGCGCTGGCAACGAAAGTCAGAACTCGGTTGTATTGCGTCCGTTGTACGCCGTCGGCGTGATCTGCGTTCAGCAGTGAAGAGGTGTATCTGCTCCTCCCCAGCTTGCAGATGACGCTTCACGCAGTGCCTCCAATGTGAGCGGTCAAGAGCAAGTTCTTCCCAACTCGCCGGGTCAATGACAAAAGCTTTCATATCTCTTTTGCAAACGTCTTTGTACCGCAAGTGCGGTCTGCCCAATGGTCGACTTCCTAGTTGCAACTCACCATAGAGTAGATCTTTCGGAATACGACCATTTTCCATTCTATAGACATGACCAAGCCAGCGCAGGCGGCGCTGTCGCAATAGAGTGAACATGCTCTGTAGACCAGCTTTTGAAAGCACTTCAGCTTTAGTCACTCTGTCCACCCACGATACGTTCAAGATACGACGGATGCTTCGTAGATGGAAAGCATTAAGCTTCCGTTCGTGTCTTGCGTGGGTGGTCCAGGTTTCACTGCCGTATAGTAAAGCATTTAGTACGCACGCGCTGTATACCATCATCTTTGTCTTTACAGTCAGCTTGCGGTTACCCCAAACACGAGAGTTCAATCGAGACAGAATGACAGCTGCTCTGCAAATCCGCTTATCAATCTCCGTGACTAGCGAGATGTTATCCGCAATGGTTGAACCAAGATATGTGAAACGATGTACTGGGTTAAGCTGACGGTTTTAAACAGTGATGATTGGTGGCGATACAGTCCTTTGACCAAGGACTTTGGTCTTGCTCATGCTGATTGTTAACCCAAAGTCTTTGCATGCCGACGAAAAACAATCCATTAGCGACTGGAGGTGTTCTTTGGAGTGAGCAATAATGGCTGCATCGTCGGCAAACAGCAGGAAACGGATTAGCATTGGTTTGTGCCCTCAACCGGTTCGGGTTGTAAATCTTGCCATCACTTCGCGTGCGTAGGTAAATGCCTTCAGTTCTCGTTCTAAAACCGTGCATCAGAAGCAGAGCAATAGTATGTTATGAAAGCACAAGCCAGTTCCAGGCAAACTACCGCACAGTCAGAGACTGCACGTGGGCTGAGATACTGTCAGGTTGCCAAGGCCTACACAGATGAGAAAATAAATAGAAATGGTAGTGAGACTCCAGCGTGTTTCCGCATGCAGCTCATTAACGGTGGTCAATCAATTTAGCACGACGTTAGCCGCACAGCACAGAAATACTGCACGATTGCATACCAGTGCCAAGCAGATCAAAGTAAATACCGAAAGGCAAGAACATACCCTTGTTAGACGCCTCGGTGAATTTCAAAGACTTCTGAACTAAACCGTTAAAATGGATTGAGCCCATCATGTCAGAGTGGAACGAAATAACGAGTTTGAGCAGTCTTGCGGGCAGACTATCAGATCAAGCATTTCGAAAAGACCCTCCCTACTGACGTAGTCAAATGCCTTCGTTAAATCAATAAAAGCAGAGTATAATGGCATACGCTGTTCCCAAACATTTTTCTTGAAGTTGTCTCAAGACGAATATAATGTCAACGGTTAATCTCCAGGGGAAGTCACATTGAGATTCGGGGTAAACTCTATCAGTTAAAAACTTGTAGACGGATATTTAAGACTTTAGCAAACAATTTACCCACAACATTCCGACTGTGCGTTGCCATGCTGTAAACCTTCAATCTTCATCCTACTATACTAGGTATTCGTGCGGCCTCACTTGGAATACTGTGTTCAATCCTGGGCACCGTACTTGATTAAAGATATCCGAAAGGGTTCAGCGCCTTGCGACTAGGATGGTTGAGAGTCAGGCAGGTAAAACCTATGAGGCAAAACTCAAGAACCTCGACCTGTTCTCACTAAAGAGACGGCGGCTGCCAGCCGACCTAATAGAAGCCTCTAAGATTCCAAAGGGTATCACTAGTGATATTACTGAATTACTTAAAACTTGCTCCTGGCCTGCACGTGGCGGAACTGCTTCTACTGACAGGAGAAGGGGCGAAGGCGGATGACTGGCGCCTCAAAACCAGTTTGCTCCGGGTAGATGGAGCTCGTCAGCCTGGGAGGGCAGTCCATCTAAGGGAAGGAAAACCCTTATTCCAAACCTCCGCTGCCTTGCGGCATACCCGATTGCGGGAAAGGCTTCGGGAGTGAACCCTGAGGAAAAATCCTTGCTGCATTGCAGGTTGCACCTGGTCGTGCAAAGGCTAGAGAGGCGTACTCGAACAATCGCCGAGGCACTTCAAGAGAGGCGCAAGAACCCTCAAAATGGTCACCGGCTCTCGTGAAGGAAAAAAACCGCTGCCTTGCGGGTAGACTTTTGAGTCAAAGGCTCCGGGTGGGGTCCCCTAAGCCAACCCCCTACTTCGGCCCTGGCAACCGGGTAGTATGTCGCCTTCAACAAGAACCATGGAACCTACATTTTTCTTTCATCATGTACCCTCTTCATGGTATACTTGTTGGCACATCGTCTGTAAAGACTTGTGTAATAATAATAATATAATAACTTTTAAAACTTGCACCTAAAACATCTACAAGTGGTAATTCTATGAAACTTCTTAAGAGTAGACCCGTGCTGCTGATACGTGAGCACATTTTCAGCAACCGTGTGGTCAATTCCTGGAATAAGTTCCCAGATGATTTAGTAAACCTCCACAATGTGTTAGCTTTCAGAGGGAATTTGACGCTAAATGCCTACCATATTTCCACACATTGTCTAATAAAAAACTTAAAACAACACAAAACGTATTGCTCGACAAAAGGGAGATTCACAAAGCTCGTCAAAGGACTCAGTTTGCTGAACAATGAAGACCGCCTCCAGCAAATCAACGTGTTCCCGATGAGTTACCGTCACATCCGAGGGGAACTGATACTGGTTTTCCAGATCCTTAAGGAGAACAAACCCGTGCCATGGACTGCGTTTGATGGCACCCTGTTCCGGAAACCGGGGACGTCTTCAAGCTAGCTCATCAGTCTAGGCTTGGGCAACCTGACAGAATCTCAGCCCACGTGCAGTCTCTGACTGTGCGGCACTTTGCCTGGATCAGGCTTGTGCCTTCACACACATCACACATCAGCCCAGTCGGTTCAACTGCCTTAAATTTTCATTTTCTGGCAGTACTTCGTGTGTTCGGAATGATCTACCAGTTTTGTCGTAACCTCCCCATCACTCTCGATTTTTAAAGAGCGACTTGACGCTTATCTCTATTTTTCTCAACAAGTTTAATGGATTTTCGCTTTTCCTTCTTCGTGATACTGCACCCATTTTCCTCTAGATACACATATACGGATCTACGCCGATTCATCTCCCCTTGTATTGACATTTATTATATATATAACCTCACCCATTAAGGAACTTTGGCAAACGACGCCGAACCCGGTGAACTACACCCGACCCCTTGTATTGACTATCCTATGGTTATATTTTAAGCTAAAAAAAGCTTAAAATATAACCATAGGATAGTCAATACAGGGGGTCGGGTGTAGTTCACCGAGCCTGGGCAACCTGACAGTAATATCGCCCACGTGCAGTCTCTGACTGTGCGGCACTTTGCCTGGATCAGGCTTGTGCTTTCATACATACATACATACATATATTTTAAGCTCAAAGCTTATTGCACCATAATATACTATTGGCTATTGACTATTCCATTTTCCTTCTCATATCTGTCTAAGCCAGGGCAACCTGACAGCATCTTAGCCCACGTGCAGTCTATGAATGTGCTGCACTTTACCACGATTAGGCTAGTGATATCAGACATCATGCATTGTTCACGCATATTATTGTATTGTTTCCAGAATCGATGACCACTCACAATGCTGGTGAAGAGAACCACTAACTTACTTTCTGCCGGTGGTGTTGCCGTATACTTTAAAGAGCACCTGATTGTGGAAGTATTGGAAAGGTTTCAACGCGATGCTGGAAATGCCGAAAGCATCTGGTGTAAGGTGAAGTCCAGCTCTGGGGCTGCATCACTTGGGGTCATTTACCGTTCCCCTGGCGCTTACGTTCATGCGTTATGTTATCAAATCAAACGGTATGGTATCACTGGTGACTGTATCGTTCTTGGAGATCTGAATGCTCTCGATATAAGCTGGCGGATTTAGTTTCGAGGGGCCAACCGTTCCAATAAGAATTCCTAGATACGATTTTGGAGCTGAATTTGGTGCAGAATGTAAACAATTCTACGAGGATATGTGTCGGACAAGTTCCTTCGATATTGGATTTGGTGGACACACCTCGATTCGCTGATGTTACGAATCTGTCGATCGAGACCCCTATTGGTTGCAGCGATCACTGTTCTTTATGGTTCGTTTGGAATCGGAATCTTTAACGGAGAATACGTACGCATGCCCGGAGAAACCACTGGAAATTAAACACAAAGAGTCTAATCACGTCCGCAGACTCGATAGGCTGGTCATTCCCTCCATCAACGAATGTTGATACCTGTTGGTTGGACTTTTTGGGCAAAATCAGATCGCTTGAAAATCATGACCATGGATGAATGGAAGATCCCCCGCTAAGGGACCGCGTGGTTTGATTACGTTATTCGCAAATACACGAAGGAGAGAAAGCGGTTATGGCGGAAGTTTTCTTCTAGTGGATGCACCGATGACTATGTAACCTACAAAGTTATCCGCAACAAGTGCACCTACCTAAAAAGAAAAAAGGCAGAACTATGAAACTCGTTTGGTGGACGAAGCCAATTCGGTGCCGAAACGCTTGTTTGCGTACATTGGACGTAGAACCAAAGCTTCTCAACTAGTACCTTACTTGAGATCTATGGGAGGTTCGACTGAACATGAAGATGAACGTAAAGCAGTTCTCACCGCTCAGTACAGTTCGGTTTACACAGAGGAGACGTTTCCAATTCCTCTGCTTCGTGAGAGCAGCGCCGAAATGCCGGAAATCTCGATCTCGCCAGAGATGGTGCAGTGTTTACTTGAACGACTCGATGTACAGATATGGTATGGTATGAAAGCACAAGCCAGATCCAGGCAAAGTGCCGTACAGTCGGAGACGGCACGTGGGCTAAGATACTGTCAGGTTGTACACTCAGCACCTGCTCCGGACGGAATACCACAATTCTTTTAAAGGTATTGTCGGGTATCATACACAAACCACTAGCGCTAATCTTCTGTTTATCCATGAGGTGTGGTAGGTTACCTCAAGTGTGGAAGTACGGCATTGCTAAACCAATGTATAATGGCGGTGAAACCAGTGATCCGGCTGACTACTGACCGGTTACCCTCACTTCGGTAGTTGGGAAGAGTCTGGAACGACTGCTGAAAAACAGATAGAAGATTTTCTTTTTACATCCAGTCAGTTAACATCTGCTTAGCATGGTGTTACGCAAACACGATCATGCGCATCCAATCGCATCACTGCTCGCGAGCACTGGTGTACTGAACTTGATTTGGGCCACCGGGTAGTCACGGCCTTCATTGACTTCAGCAGGGCTTTTCACCGTGTTCCATTTCAACGTCTATTACTCAAGCTCCGCGCTCGTGGTGTAAAGGGGCCTGTTCTAACTTGGATTGAAGACTTCCTTATTGACCGTTATACACAGGTCGAGGTTAACGGAGTTAAATCGCAGATTACACGTCCAACTTTCGGGATTCCGCAGGGATCTGTTATCAGCCCGTGACTATTTAAGGTATATGTTATTGATCTCTCCGACTCATTAAATCTGAATTGTCTACTTTTTGTGGATGATCTGAAAGTTTGGGGTACAGTAAGTTCTTCTGTTGAGAAAACAGTTTTCCAGAACGAATTGAACAAATCGCTTGATTGGACGGTAAAATGGCAGCTTCCTGTAAACCGACAGAAATGCGCTGTAATGATTTTGTGGCCAAGCACGCCTTAAGGTGCGTACTTCCTCGGGGATCATCAACTGAAATGGGATGACATTGAACGTGACCTGGGTACAATTTTGAATCGGTCGCTTAAATTCAAGAAGGATACGAACAGAAAAGCTGCTGCTGCAAACCGCGCATGGTAGGCCATTAGTCGGTCGTTCTTGGCTATTACTAAACAAACGTTTCGCATTCTTTATTCCACATACGTGAGACCAGTATTGGAATATGGTTTGCCAGCAACCTATCCACAAACTAAGGGAGAACGTGACCAGTAGGAAAAAGTGCAAAGACGGGCGATGAAAAGAGTACAAGGATTGAAATCAATTCCTTATACAGAGAGAGTTTAACGCCTCAACCTCATGTCGCTCAGTATCCGGTGCGTGCGCTACAACCTGCTGACTAACCTCCTTAGCTTTCTCAATACTGCCACTAAAAGGATGGATGAAGGGAAGCCTGTCGAAGCCCTCTACCTAGACTTCAGTAAGGCTTTGGATTCCGTAAATCACCGCTTTCTAGAGATTAAGCTAGCAGCCAAAGGCATACGGGGTAGTCTACTTGCTTGGATAAAGGCCTTCCTTACAGGTAGGACATTCCGAGTGAGAGTAGGGTGTACGCTGTCGAATCAAACCGACGTGATCAGTGGTGTACCCCAAGGTTCGGTACTTGGCCCTCTTATATTCCTGATTTTCATCGATGACTTGTCCTCTGAATTGAAGTGCCCATGCTTCATTTTCGCGGATGATGTGAAATTCATCGGATCAACGGATGAAGAGACCTTGATGCACGACCTTGAGCGGGTCATAAACTGGATATACCAGTGGGATCTCCCACTGAACTTAAAAATGAGACAACTCTTGTCAACACTGGTTGATAAGATTTCGGTCCAGGTGGCGGGGAATTCCCTCAGTGTTAACGCCACACAGTGTGTTAAGGATTTGGGTGTACTGGTTAGGGCGGACTTCAAATGGGAGGACCAATGTGCCGCTGCGGCTCAGCGTGCACGCAAGGTACTTTTTCGGCTGAAATCAGTGCTATCGAGCAGAAGACCCGATGTATTCCTGCCACTGTACAAGGCACTAGTTCGGCCGCATCTTGAATACTGTGTTCAGGCGTGGTGTCCTCACTACAAAAAGGACATCCTTCGACTTGAAAGTGTACAGCGCCTCGCAACTCGCATGATTGAAGGTCAGCGAGGGAAACCGTACGCTGTGCGCCTAATGTCTCTCGATCTTTTCTCCCTTAGGCGCCGTCGTTTAAGAGGTGACTTAATAGAAACCTTTAAGATCTTGAAGGGTTTGAGTGGCGTGCAAATGAACGACTTCTTTACCTTAAGTCCCGAGCTGGGCACCCGGGGCCACTCACTTAAAATTGCTAAGAAACGATGTCGGCTAGACTCCAGGAAACACTTTTTCAGCCTTAGGGTTGTTAACTTCTGGAACATTCTTCCAGAAGAACTTATATCCTGCAGTACCGTGTCTAGTTTTAAGCAGGGGTTGGACCGCAACTGGGGTAAGTTGTTTCCTGAATACTCGCCTTAATTGCTTTACAAGCTTAAGTTTTTCATCTTTTAGCGTTATCCCGTAAATTTAGTGAGGGCTAGAGTTCTCTGTGCTTTTTAATTTTTATTATACACAATGCTACTTCAGCTAACCTCTCACCGTGCTGGCGAAGAGAAACTGTTTTTTCTTTTTCCAGCATCGGCTATAACGCGGTGCTTCCTAAGTTCAACCCGGATAATCTCTTGGCTTCGCGATCGGCGAAGATTCCAAACAGACAAAAAGAATATACGTTTTGGCAGTGGTGGGTGCTTCTCTACAGCTTTCCACCGAAAGAAATTCTGGACGCTCGATTGGCTTGTTAGCCACATACTGTCCTGTGCAAACTGAACTGCTAACTCGTCGCATATTACTGAGAGCTTATGGTGTCGAGCTGCACGAGTTTTTCCCTCTCGCGACGGTCTCAAGACCCCGTGGCTATGCTCTAAAGCTTCAAAAGCGGAGGACACTACGCCTAACTCAGGGATTCACGCTCTCAACCAGAATTGTTAACTTGTGGAATGCGCTTCCGGAAAAGGTTATTTCAGCAAGATCTGAAAACCAATTCAAGCAACTAGTAGGTAAGGTACTGCCTGTAATTACGGCAAAGCTGTACAAAACTGGACAGGATTTTTTAAACTTAGGTTCTCCTGGACTATGTTGCTGATATAAAGAAATGCGGCTTACACGGACTTGATTTTGAATTTCAAGGTCAACGTGAACGTTGATTCTTACGATATTTTGATATTGCTCAATTCAGTTCCGTTCAGTTTGCACAGGACAGTATGTGGCTGACGAGCCAATCGAGCGTCCAGAATTTCTTTCGGTGGAAAGCTGCGGAGAAGCGCCCACCACTGCCAAAGGGTAAATCCTTTTTCTCCGTGTGGAACCTCTGATGGTCGTAGGACTAGGAGAATGTAGTTGGAGGAGCACCGCGCTATAATCGATGCACTGCCAAAAGGTAATTTTCTTTCTTCTCTGTTTGCAATCTCTGATGATCGCGGTGCCAGGAGCTGTAGTAGTAGGATAGTAGTAGGAGAGCAACGCGCAATAATCCATGCTGGAAAAAAGAAAAGGCAGTTTCTCCTCACAAGCACGGTGAGAGGTCAGCTGAAGGAGAATCCGATATCCGATCTATTTCAAGATTATTACAAGAACTTTTATGCTATTTTCAACGAATTTGATTATGGTTACGACTCGTAAATTCGCAAAAGGAGATCATGCAGCACCGACTGTAAGGAAGCCTCAAGATAATGGGGGCTCCGCTGCTCACTCTGGGGATTCTTGTCTGGTTTGTTCGAAACAGGTCGCCAATACCGCTAAAGCTGTTCAATGTGAAATTTGTTTAATGTGGATACATATTCAATGTGGTGGAATGAAGCCGGAGATGCATCGTTGGCTTCAGAAAAATTAATGCGATATCATTCGCACGATATGTAATATATGCCTTCCACCGACTGGTTTTAAGCTCGCAAGTACTCAGCTTTAAGTTGACACGGCTTCTGCTAAGACCTCTGAAAGTATTGATGGGAAATTGTAAATAGTGTCTCACCCTCGAAGAAGGATAACCACCACACATCTTGTGTACAGCAAGTTTGCGTGCAATCTGAAGATGTACGCACCTTTGCGGAAGTTGCTTCCTCGCCTGTAGTCGATTTCAAAGACGGAATTAGTTTTGCCAGTGAAACAAACTTTCTTGAGCCCAAAGAGGTCCAGGAACCCTCACAGCTAGATAAAACTATAAAGAATAAACACCAGAACTTTACGACTGTTGAAAGTAGAAAATCCTGTGTTATTCTTCACAATGCGCCGGAGCAAACAGGTGCCTTGGCGATAGACAGGGTTAAACAGGAACGCGAGTTCTCCGAAAGATCGTGTGAAGATGCGAAAAGCTACTCAGGAGATTAGCGAGCGCAGAGCCGCAGGTGAAACTAACTTGTGCATTGTGGATTTTCGGGTTGTGAGGATGAGGCCAAAAGTTCGTTGGGAACCTCTGACAATAGGCATTCGGAGGGATCTGGATCTTTGAAAGTGATATATTTTAATGCGAGGAGCTTGAGAAACAAACTGGATGAACTCTTTGATCGGATTAGACAAGACCCTCCAGCGATCATTGCGGTGACGGAAACCTGGCTCTCACCTGAGCAGGAAGATCCTGAGCTGGCCTTACTTGGATATAGACTCTTTCGCTCAGATCGAAAAGACGCTGAAATCGGTGGTGGGGTTGCCTTATATTTCCAACAACATATTTTCGTCGCAGTATTGGCTCGCTTCCTGCAGACTGCCGGTATGGCTGAGGGTTTATGGTGCCGTATAAGGACTGAGGCTTTATTTGCCACGATAGGTGTCGATTATCGTTCTCTCAATACTCAGACAGATACTCTGATATCACAGATATGTCAGTATGGTAGATCTTCAAGTTGCTTGCTTATAGGGGATTTCAATGCTCCTAGTATTGATCGGACTTCGCTAGATGAAGGTTCTGAGTCCTTCGAGCGGGACTTATTGGACGCTGTGGTTCATGGGCCTCGTGCAGCATGTTTTCCATCCGACCAGAGTAGGCCCTACTGGGTGTGAGTCAATTTTGGATTCGGTATTCACTCCCACGCAGTCCGATATTACTGAACTTCTGACTGACGCTCCATTAGGCTGTAGTGATCATGCCAACTTAAGTTTTAGTTGGAAACGCAACACTGGATCCAATTCCCAGAAGGAATTTTTGGAAGGCAGACGCGGGTAGGTTACGGGATGTCGATTATTACCGAGTTGAAATAAATCACTGCGGGTGCCCACTCAGGCAGATACTCTGATATCACAGATATGTCAGTATGGTAGATCTTCAAGTTGCTTGATTATAGGGGATTTCAATGCTCCTAGTATTGATCGGACTTCGCTAGATGAAGGTTCTGGGTCCTTCGAGCGGGACTTATTGGACGCTGTGGTTCATGGGCCTCGTGCAGCATGTTTTCCATCCGACCAGAGTAGGCCCTACTGGGTGTGAGTCCATTTTGGACTTGGTATTAACTCCCACGCAGTCCGATATTACTGAGCTTCTGACTGACGCTCCATTAGGCTGTAGTGATCATGCCACCTTAAGTTTTAGTTGGAAACGCAACACCGGATCCAATTCCCAGAAGGAATTTTTGGAAGGCAGACGCGGGTAGGTTACGGGATGTCGATTATTACCGAGTTGAAATAAATCACTGCGGGTGCCCACTTCTGGTGAGTTCAGTTACTTTTCTCAGGCAAACGACTGTAAGTGGCTGATAAGCCAATCGCGCATTCTGGATTATTGTTGCTTGAAATCTTCGATTGAGCGTCCACTACTGCAAAATTTGGTTCATTCTTCATTCATACCCTCATCGTATACGACAGTTTATGATACGTCAAGAGTTATTCATAACGTCCATTGTTGCACAAAGCCTTTGAAAAAACGGAGGGTTTCTCTTCGCTGAGTGGTCAGCTGAGGATGAATCGGTGCGTACATCGGTAACGTGATATTATATTATGCAGTGTTGTTTTACATGATGAGTATATTTTTAGCACTGTTACAGTATTTCTTCAACTTCATTTGTAAAAAGATGGACAAAAATAATAATATATAACATTTTGAGAACAGATCTATCCAAATAAATAAATAAATAAATAATTTTATCCTTGGAAATCCAAGACATGTTAATCATGATCAATAATTTCCAAAATGTTTGTCCAATGAAATTGCTGTATGAACATCTGCAAAAACATTTTCAATGACATTTCTTCAGCAGAATTTGACGTGCATTAAATATAAAGTTACTAGTATTTACAAATTGCGATCAGATAATCTGAACGTGATCTGATATTATACAAAAACACTAAAATTCGGGAAAAAATTCATAGATGTTCCCAAGAGCACTGATATTTAAAAAAAATGTACATCGAGGATGCGTGATGATCACTGTTGTTGATTTTCCGAGCCTATTCGTTTTGATTGTTCGAAATAGACTGATCTATCCTGAATATAAGCCGTGTCCTTGTCCGCTGGGCGAAGAAAATTGATTTCACTATGTTGATGTCTCAAGCGGGCCAGTTTTATTTGGGTGCATATTGAGAAATTATGCTGTGAAGTAAATACTCGAACGCGAGAGAACGTTCTTTCGAAAGTTATGAAAATTTGTTTAATATCAATATTCAGGAATGCCATTATTATATAAATCATCAGATAGAACATCTAAGTGTTTTTTCGATGGTAAGTAATGTAGCCAGATGTGATTTGAATTCATTTAAAGAGGAGCTGAGTCTTATATTTTTTGGAAGAAGATTCCACAGTTAACCATATTTATTTGAGTAGAAATTGTTCCTTTCTTTAGTACGAAACCTTGATAATTTAATATTCTTTTCACTGTTTCTCAAATTCATGCCGCATATGAAGATTCGAACTTATTTCTATATTATTCGTTGGCAGTATTTTAAAGAATAAGATGAGATTATGCTTGAGTCTGCGAAACAATAAGGGATCGAGGTTCAGTTGTATACACCTTTCTCCATAAGATCGTTTGTTTTTATAACCGATGTTGGGTTTTGAGAAATTACGTTGTATATTTTCTAAAACTATGTCATTAGATTTATTGATATTGGTACATATTATGCTACAATAGTCCAGAAGAGGAATGGTGAATAATTTATATATTTCCATTTCACAATGAGGTTGAATTATAGATCTATGTATAATATTCATACTTTGCTTGGCTTAAGTAATAAGATGGCGAATCTGTTCATTGAAAGTGAGTGGTTCAGTATATCGAAATCCTAAATCACGCGTGCTGTCTATTATTTGAATTGCGTTATTGTTAAGAAGAATTGAGTTATCTTTTATCATGCATCTTATAGGTATAAAAATTGATTTTGCTGCTGACAACGTAAGACCGTTATTTGTCGCCTATTTTGCAAGTTTAGTCGAGCTATATAAGTTTGTGTTCGAATAACTGGGAATTTGACAACGACTTTCAAGTAATCAGCGAATAAGAGCAGTTTACTATGTGAAATGAACTTATGTACGCCATTTATATACATAATAAACAGTAAAGGGCCTAACACGCAACCTTGAATCACCCCACTGGGAATAGGCGGGATGCGATAACTGTAACCATTGACTTCAACAGTATAAGTGCGATCGGAAGGAAAAGAAGTTAGCCAGAAAAGAATTTTATCATCGATGCCATATGATTCAAGTTTTAAAAATAATAACATATGAGGAACAGTATCAAATACTTTAGTTATATCTAGGAAGACAAATACTACCTCCGATCCTTCCTCGTATATAGTAATATAATCAAAGTATCCAATCTGGCATGTAATGCAATATCTTTTCTTCATAAAGCCACGTTGAGCTCAAGAGAAGAAACTAGGAGATAAGTGATTAAAGATAGCTTTTCTATTATTTTTTCCAAGTAATCTAGATAGAATTACTGTGTGGTTATTTAGGCAATAATTTGAAGCAGTGTGCTTCGAGCCAGATTAATGTCTGCGTGTAACAACACAGTGTTTCCATTATAAAGGGAAGATTCCAGATTCGATTGAAGTGTTAAATAAGTTCTGTAGAATAAGTTTGAAATCATCACCACCCATTCTGCAAACGGCAGGTGGAAGACCTATTGTGTCTGGATTGATTCTCATTTTATTTTGCTACAGACTTCATTAATCTCATTCAGCGCAGTCAGCCAATGATTGCTCGATGGAACAGCAATCTATATCGATCGCGCTTGAATAATGTGATTAACATTGATTGTACAAACATTGTGATATTCATTTCATTCAGTCGATAGACGAGTTCACACAAGGTTGTGGCTTTCTCTTACTCACCGCTGGGCCAGCATCTCACACAGATATAACAATTAACTACGGCCATGGACCTACAGGAAGAAATATTTCTTTCCCAATAAAAAAACTAAAGAACGTCAACTGAACATTTTTGACATCATTATGTCAAAACTCACTAAAAGAACACAAGATTTAGTACTAAACTCGAACATAATAGAGTCAGAGAAAAATACTTTCACATATTGGAGCACGCCAGTATCATCAGAATTCATACAAGCATTGATCAGCCAAAAGAAGCAGCACTCGCAGGCATAATGCTTTACACATCAAAGAATGTCAGATCCATGTGAACTAATACAAGAATATTTACAGTTTCAGCAACAGGTCATGCAGCGAATCACATCTCACTTGATCAACAGTTCAATTTCTGCACAATCGACTGACACTCCAGCACAAAGCGTCCACAAATTTCATAATCAGCCAGAGGATGTAGTGCCTTTGATTCGCAAGGATTGAAAAAACTCACTAAACATGCGTTCACGGAAAACGAGGTGCAGTCTTCCGGTTACTATGAGTTTCAAGCAAAAGTTGTATGAAATCCGGAATCCGCCCTCCGACATGGAATTAATAAATGCCGGTGAAGAATGTCGAACATGGGAGAATCTTAAACACGAATCTGAAATGCTTGAACAAACTAATCTGCCTCTAATTGCAGACTTGAATACTTTTCAATCGAAAAGTAGAATGCTCACAACATTAAACAGCAAAAAATACATTGAAAAAATTCCACACTGCACCGTGAAATGTGGCACTATGGACCAAAATTCACACAAAAAAACAAATTGGCGAGCTAATGCTGCCACGTTATGTCAACCATCTTGAACAACAAAACGGAAATTCAGAGTACACAAAACAATCGCCAAATAAGTCAACCAATAAATTCTACCAAACTGTGACTCGACCCAAAATCTTCATGACCCACCCAGCAACAAGCCACCTTAAAACCGAAGTTTATAAAAAGCAAAATCACATGTCACGTAGATCACCTGTCAACTGACGATGTCCGAACTGTCTGTCGAACGTTACAATTTTTTCAAATCAGGAATTTGCAGCGTAGTCATCGAATGAATAATCGACAAAGCATCAATCAATATTAATCGAGGGTGAATAATGTAAATATCATTCATTGTACAAACATTGTGATATTCATTTCAGTCGGGCGATAGACGAGTTCACCTAAGATTGTGTATCTCACTTACTAACGGCTAGGTCACACTTGATCATACTAGTGGAATAACGTGTATTGCACAACCAACAAGGCGTGTATGTATTGAACGGACGTATATTCCGGCGCTCCTACGATTTCGAATCTACTTCACTCCCGAATTGTCGTATCTGGATATTTTATACCTTTTCGGATTCCTCTCATAACAAGCATTGTGAACACAATATTCTTGGAGAGAAAACACACAATTTCTAAAGAAATTCATCCTTCACCTTCTGAACCAAACTGAACGCACGCGTGCAAGTTTGAGTAAACTACGGAATATTCGACTGATTTTACGACTGTTCAAAAAAGCTCAAACTTCTACTTCGCTTGTCACCTTGGACCACAAAATCGGATCCAATTTTGAGGAGCTACGCGACGTTTTACCCATACTACACTAAGCGCGATTTTTCACTCACCTAGTTCGTTTCATCCGCTACGAAACCCGTCTACACATCATACGGACCTACACGAACACACCCACTTACCCGAACCATCGATCGATAATTTTTCGCTCCGGTGCCATGACCTCACAAACGAAGCCCATTGACATCGGTCACGTGTGCAAACTTTGTCGAAAGGCCGTAAGCCGCAAAGCCCGACAGGCTAATCGTTTTGTTTGTCGTGAGAAGGTTCATATGAAGTGCGATGCTACTTTGACCGTCGATGCCCTTACTGTTATCAATGCAGACGAAATTCCAGGAGTTTGCTACATCTGTCAGACATGCAGATCTCAATCGAGAAATTTTACGAAGACAAATGTGAGCACACAGACCGACGCGGATACGAAAATTTTATATTTAGAGAGTAGTGTACAAAGAATCGAAGGTCTGCTAAACGAGCTACTGATTGGTAAACTCGGATCTAGAGCAGATTTTGAACATCATGTCTCTTCTCCGGTTATAGAAAGGCAGCAAACCGAAAAAGGTGATGATCAACCTGTACACAAGCGCCCACATAATTCCAAACACTTTTATGACGCAAACACCTCTGTCACTAAAACGGTTACGAAGACCAATATGCTTGCTCATCCGGAGGTTCCGCTCAAACAATCGGTTTTAACACCTAATGTTGCCGCCCCAAAGATCTCAAAAAATCTCTCCGTAATCTGTACCAACATACAAGAGTCTAGCGAGACACTTCTGGCGAATAGACAACGATACGACCTAGAACAATGGTCCAAACTTTTTACGTTGATGGGGTTGGAAACGATAAAACTCTCAGCTGTTACACGTTTGGTTCGCCACCAAAGCTCCCCACACTTCGGCGAAGCGCGGCTACTAAAAGTAACACTAAACAGTGAGAGGGATATGGAGATTATTCTTTTGAATTCTTACTTGTTACGTGACATACCTACGTGCAATACTCGAATCTACGCCGATATACCCTGGTATGAAAGAAAAGGAGGCGGAGACGTTCGTAAGAAAGCCAATGAGCGCAGTCTGATCCCTCTAGGCGTTCCAGAGGCTACCAGTACAACAGAGGCCGCGAAACAACAACAACACGACTATAAACAGTGGTTATACGTTGCAGAAGCGATTGGAGCACGCGAAAGTGTTGTCGCAAATACCTTCAGGATATCGAGGTCATCAAACTACAAAGGCGATGGACCACCCTTTTTAAAACTCACTTTCATAACTTCTGCTATGGCAGCCTTTGTCAGACAAAATTGAAAAATACACAGAAAAAATATACCAAATGAGCTCAGACTCAGCATACCGAAGGTTGCCTCCGAAACACAAGCTGCAGCGACGCCGTGCGAAGACACGGACAGACTGAACTCGTAATTTGTTTCAAAAAACTGCAATGGTCCGGCTCTCAGGTGGTCGGACATACAAACATCATCCGCGTAGGCTCGCTACACACGAAGACCACTGTTAAATGCCTATACACAAATGCACAGTGCTTGCGGAACAAAATCGCCGAATTATCCCATTTTAACGCTCAGTTTTCTGCTGACATCATTGCTATTACCGAAACATGGTTTTACGATCAGGTGAACGATTGCGAGCTGGCACTTCCCAACATGATCCTACTTCGACGAGACCGTTCAAGATCAGGTGGTGGAGTTGCTTTGTATTATAACGAGCGTCTTCAATGCACAGCTGTACCTGACACAACGTTTGAGCTAGAGGACACCATGTGGTGTAGCCTTCGCTTGGAAACTGGAGAGAACTGTATACTTGGTGTGATCTACCGCTCGCCCAACTCTTCCGATGCCCACAATGAAACGTTGTTACAAATGATGCGCAACGCTGGAAACCTTAGAGGATGCCAATTGTTAATAATGGGTGATTTTAACCTCCCACATCTCTACACCAAAAGTGTGCATACTCAGCAATCCCTTGAGTACAAATTCCGTGAGATTATCACTTTCACTCCCCTATACAACCATGTCCGTTCATTCACTCGACAAAGGGGCCTCAATGAATCATCAATTCTAGATCTGGTTTTAACCTCCGAAGCAACAGCAGTGGAGTCAGTGCAGTATCATAGTCCTTTGGGGCTAAGTGACCATCTTGTGTTGTCCTTCGAATTCGTGTGCAACGCCAGAAGGGCGTCGGGCGACGTTAAGTTCATCAGGAGAGTCGATTACTTCGGCCTTCGCGGTGCCATTACGATTATGGAGGAAAACATCTCGATCTTACGAATGCAGATACTCATTGTTCTAGTCTGTTAAGTTATATCGGTACAAAACTAGACGAAAATTCTACCTGTGTTCCCAAAAGGAAATCAAGAACATTTTGCTTCAAACTCCGAAGCCGCACTCGGAAGTGGATAGCCATGCGAAATTCCGCATGGGCTGCACACAAAATAACACGAACAGACGCATCTTGGGAACACTTTCGTAGTTTTCGTAACAAGGTGACGTCCCTTAATTCGAGAAGACAAGCAATATCACCATTTTAAGCTGATCGACCAGATGGAACGACATCCTAAGTTGCTGTACACCATCGTAAACACCGCGACCAAGGTTAAGCCAGGTGTATTTCCTATCCAGACAGAGAACGGACTGACTGATAATGTCAAAGATACAGCTGATGCCCTAATATCATTTTATGCGCAAGTATTTTGTCCAAAGAACGTGTCAACGCTGACGTCTTTGCCGCACCCACTACAAGTCGAATGCCTTAGCAACATCGAGGTAAATCCTACGGTTGTGCGAAAGCATTTACGCGGGCTGAACGTTCACAAATCACCAGGAGAGGATGGAATAACACCCGCTGTTCTGAAGTCATGCGAGCTGGAGCTTTGTGGCCCACTAAGTGGTCTATTCAGGCATTCATTGAATACGGGAACCGTACCAACTCAATGGAAAACCGGTGTTATCACACCAATCTACAAAGGGGGCAGTCGTTCTGATCCGGCGAATTACCGCCCCGTGACGCTTCTTTCAGCGGTTTCTAAAATTTTGGAACGCCTGGTGTGTGAACGACTTGTTGAACATCTCGAGAACCATCAGCTAATAACTTTCACACAACACGGATTTAGGAAAACATATTCATGCCTGTCTAACTTGCTCACGACTCTAAATGACTGGACGCAAGCACTAGACCAAGGGGGTTCCGTTCATGCCGGTTACTTAGATATATCTAAAGCATTCGACAGAGTGAATCACTCCTTACTGCTTCAGAAGCTGCAGAATGTTGGCGTCATCGGAAACCTACTAACATGGTTCACAAGTTACCTGTCTGGACGCAAAGTAAAAGTCAGAATAGATGGTGAAACTTCTCGAACAATTGAAGCCACGAGCGGAGTCCCTCAGGGTTCGGTTCTCGGTCCGATACTGTTTCTCATATTTATAAACGATCTACCGAACTTACTAGCATGTAAGCTTGTTTTATTCGCAGACGATGTAAAAATCTGGACGAAGGTCAACTCTATCGAGGACTGTCAAGTTCTGCAAGGAGATTTGAATAAGCTGCACCAGTGGTCAATCCAAAACAAACTGCCATTTAATTTCCGCAAGTGCAAAATGTTGCAAGTCGGAAAACCCTTTCCCTTTCCCTATACACTTGGCAGCCACCCGCTTGAATGGAGTACATCACAAAAAGATCTCGGAATCTTGGTGTCTGGCACTTTGAAGAACAGCCTACAGTGCGAAGCCGTCTACAAGCGTGCGTGCAGCTTGCTAGGTTTACTGAAACGCATTTTCGGACGTTTCCCACCACACTCACTCGCGAAATTACTAAACACATCCTGTCGTTGACTACGCTGTACAAGCTTGGACGCCATGGATGGAAAAAAACATCTCGCTCCTCGAACGAATTTATCACAAGGCAACCAAAATGGTTACCGGATTGAATAATTTACCCTTTGAGCAGCGACTGACCAGACTTGGACTGTGCACCCTCGAGCGCAGACGTATCCTACACGACCTCACTCTGACATATCGAATCATCTACGCGAAATCCCACCCTCTCAAACACCTCTTCAAGTTTCGTTCCGTTGTCCCCACACGCAGCCACCCTTTGACCCTTCAAATACCACACTTACGATTGAATTATCGTCGTCACTTCTTCGCTGTTCGTGTATGGTTCTTGTGGAATAGCTTGCCGACAGATATTGTTACCTCAGCGAACGAGCACATCTTTAAACAAAGGTTACGGAACCTTAAGTTGAGAACTACTGCGTTGGCCCCTACCTATTGATATCTATATTATTTCAACGCACGGAACTACCGTCTATCCAAAGATTCTTTTCCCTAAGTCTGTGTTGCCATTGAGGATTATTTTTGCTCCACCTATGAAAAACATGGATATGATCATACAAGTAACGATTTTTTTAATTTTTTATACGTATATCCTATGGTACTGTACAGCAATTTGCTTTTTTAACCATAAATCTTGAATCTTGAAACGGTTACAAGCGGGGGTAAAAGAATATGACCGAACAAATATTTATTTAGTCAAACTTTTGAAGCAATCGAATATCGACCAATTTCAGCTCACCGTTTTGACCAACGTTTTACGCTCCATTATCTGACGTTGTTAGTTCATTCCTACATAGATCTGTCAAAGGAGAGCAATTATTAGTCAATAGTAAAAAATATGACGCTTTTCATGTATTCTTCACATTCGAATGATTCTAACAGGTCGCACTTTAACGCCCATCCGGAGTGAGAAGTTCAGTTCAGTTCAACTTGTACAAGACGATTCATAGCTACTTAGCCAATGGTGCATCCAGATTTATTTCAGTGGTATACAACAGAAGAGTTTCCAACACTTCGAACATTAACTATATGAATTTCTTCTGGTGTGAGCGTATTCTGGAGTGCAATAGAAAATCTCCCCTCACGAATGTGTGAGGTGAGGCATTAGCGCTTTCCAAATACAACATTATGATCATACCAACAGTTGATTCATGATAAAAATCGGGAAATCAAAAGCAACTCAGAATGAAGTTGCTTCTTGAAACCCCCTGCAACCGAACTCTTTGGGAAGACAATTCCAATAATGTTGCCTGGCCAGTTTAATTGGGTGGCCTCGAAAACCCACTTTTGGCCCGAGAGCATGAATTTCACTTGGATGAACACTACTGAAACCTGTCATGATTTTAAAATTTTCGATCAGGTCCACATGTAGCCGCCTTTTCCAGTGAGAAAGGATCTAGACTCGGGAATGGGTCCTAAGTACGACTTAACTGATTGCCCTTCAGTCATAAGAGTATCTAGGTGCTAAACACCTTCAAGCGGGGCAATATCTTTTTCCAAATAAAGTGACCATTCTTGAGCACAATACTCGAGTTGTGGTCTCACGACTGCTTTGTACAGTGAAATGAAAACCTCCGGGGACTTAAACGATACTTATCAGAGGCGAGGACTCTGTCAGGAACCTTCATATTATCACTATTTTAAAAGAGAATGTCTACTAACATTGAGTCGTTGTAGTTTATGCCCCGAAGCTCAGGTGTAATTTCGCAATGATGTGCATTTCCTCGAAAAAGTTCTCGAATCATTTTTATTGAGCCAGCATGTACACATTGATCGGAATTTACTTGTTTGGTGGAAGTGGTGAAAATCGAAGCGAAAGCAAGATTTCGACTTACGTTATCTATTATGAGTCACTGTCAGCCTGAAAGCAAATGAAACCACATTAAACAACTTCTGTATAAGATCGGGCTTCTTTTCTGAAAATTTGGAGAACGTTGACGTACATCAAGATATTTCCTCTACTAAATTATGGATTCGACAGAGTTTATGTTCTCTGTATAGTGGTTTATTAATTGTATATTTTATTTTATTTACATATTTCATCATTGTTTTGTTATAATACATAAATGCAAATGTGTACATAATTTGAATATATTATTCACGCCACTCACGTTTTCTGTTTTGAGAAAAGTATATCATGTGTAATTGCTATGGATTTGTATGTCGTGTTACGTAGATTAGTTTGTTCCGTTAATTGAGTATAATAATCAGAAGGTGTACGCTGTTAGTGGTGAAATATTCGCTGGATCAACCACCACTCCATATACCTGTTATCATATGGTAATTGTTAAACTTACTGCTTTTCCTACCATAAAATTGTCAGAGATCACAGTTCTGATTTCTGAGTACACATTGGTGAGCCCCAAACGTTTTTTGAAATTTTCATTTGTACCATATGCCCCAATTGTTTTCAATTTTGACCTCATATATACTTTTCATTTAATAAATGCATGTTAAGTCAGCATATTCTAATACACCATCCGATGATATTTCTAACGACAATATGGCCAACTTTAGCCTTCCATCTTTCGGTATGATCGACCCTCGCTTCTGAATCTCCCAAATCGAATCACTGTTTCAGTCTTACTGCGTGAAAACTCAACGATTTCAATGTAATCGTTTTGTTGATATTTTGCCACGGTCAGTCGCAATGAAGGTTACTGACACAATATACAACCGCCCTGTTTCTAATCCGTATGATGCACACGAACATGTCATTTTTTCATTTTTCCTCTGTAAAAATATGCGAACATACGCCATCGCAGCACCTATATAAAACATACTACAGCTACGCGGGAACAAGCTGGTAAATGATAAATTCATCCGTGAATCATGGCCCCAGATTATGACTACAGACCTCCGCATTTTTTTAGCCATAATTGACGAAACAGCAGTCTTTAACATCTTGATCGCTTTGCAGAGAAACTACATGCCATCTCTTACGTTGCTACACTATCACACGTAAATCACACGACTGTCGATTATTCTAACACACAGATGCAACAAAGTTAATGTTCCATAAATTATCCCTGCAAGTACAGCATCTCGCGCAATCTCATACTAAGTCTCGTAGTTAGCGACCACACACACGATCTTAATATCTTGAAGACAGGAGAGGTAAACCAACAGACAATTCATTAGAGGCGACAGCTCTGTCTGGAAAAACTCACAAACGTCATTTCTAAGTTACCTTTGATCAAATATCACTTAATTTCAAATTCGGTCTCAAACGTGACGTGGAACTTTTACGCTCACCGATGTCAAACTACCAATTTTTTGAGCTGATTTTCTTTCTCATTTGAGCTTTCCGTCAATATAGAAGGAGGTAAGCTCATTGACAATTTTAATAAAAAATATTAATTCATTAGGTAATTTCTAGGATTCTTGCATCGGATTTATTTGAGTACTTACCCCTGACATCACATAAGCGTTCATTAACTTAGTTACAGAATTGTCTGAAGCTTTTATACCGTATTCGCAATCTATTACCGGTTAAACATGACGCCAAACACCACATACTGAGCCGTGATCTTCCAGTGTTTAACAGACCCCGTCGTTTGTCTCAGACCAAGTTCGAACAAGTGAAGCATGAGTTTGAACACATGCTTGAACCTAGAATCATACGACAATCAAAATCGCCTTGTGCAAGCCCCCATTACAGAGTGGACAAGATTGAGGCTTGGCGACCACGTGAAGATTACAGTGCTCTTAACAGAGTTACCATTCCCGATCGCTGGCCAATTCCCCTATACATGAATACGCACTTGGCTTGAACGGAAAGACGGTGTTTACTGAACTAGATCCGGTGGGTGCATATCACCCGATAATTGCCGCCGTGAAAGATAGCCCGAAAACAGACATCACCACAGCTTTTGGTCTTTTCAAATTATTATAAACGTGCTTTGGGAAACACAGTACGGCTTAAACATTTCAGAAACTCATGGACTAAGTTTCCAAAGGATTATTTTTCGTTCATGTATATTTTGATGACATCTTAATTGCAAGTTCTTCTCAATTGGAAAATGCAAAACATCTGCTTGCTATGTTCCAGCGACTTACACAAGTTGGCTTCGTGGATGACCGTATAAATTCTTTTTTTACGCTTCCCTAGAAATTTTGGGACATCATGTTGACCGAAAGGGAATTCGACCCTTGCCAGATAAGTTTTCATCAATTAACGACTTTCCATGCCACACGCATCTCCGACAGCTACTTCGATTCCTGGGTATGGTTATTGCAGAAGATTCATTCCAAATTTGCTAAAAATATCAACCAATGACCGATTTGCTACTCGGAAGTGAGCTTC
Source organism: Atriophallophorus winterbourni (assembly GCA_013407085.1). Taxonomy (NCBI): domain Eukaryota; kingdom Metazoa; phylum Platyhelminthes; class Trematoda; order Plagiorchiida; family Microphallidae; genus Atriophallophorus; species Atriophallophorus winterbourni. The sequence continues at coordinate 10,581 of JACCGJ010018684.1, read as the reverse complement.
AAAGTCAAATAAATCCTGATGCAGTTGAAACGTTTTAACGATTGAAGACCGCATTGAATGTTTACTGTAAAGTATTTGGTTTTTGGACCATTAAAACTTCGAATTACATTATCCTACATGTCCAGGAATCCTTATGCTTCACTTTCGCTTGACACTGATGCATCTCAAGCAGCAGTATGTGCTGTCCTACAGCGAGGTATTGATGGTGTTGCTAAACCGTCTGCATTCTTTTACTATCGTCTCTAACCCACCCAGACAATTTACAGTAAAATTGGTCGTGAATTGTTATCTATATACTTTGCTGTTCGCCATTTGCTTGAAAACAACAATTTTCCTGATTGTACCTATCACAATCCTCAGACATTTGCACTGTCTTCTACAACCGATATATATTCACACCGTGAGATACGTCAACTTGACTACATTTCGCAATTCACAATTGATATAAGTTATGTGTATAATTAATGGAACAAAGATGCAGATGCAGTGTCCAGCTTGCAAATCATTACATTCACTTGGTCGAACTTTGATCTGAAGTATATAACAGAGACTTACAGCAATATCAATCTTCCTCATCCCTTAGAGTTCAACATGTCCATATCCTCAATTCCGGTTTGACTTAATTATTTAATTTTCCACCAATCATCCCCGTCCTTTTAGTACCAAAGTTATTTAGGAAGTCCATTTTTGAACAGTTTCATTCCCTTTTCCATCCCGGCATTTGTGCTACTCGTAAGTTGATCCCTGATTGCTTTGTTTGGTCAAATATGCATGAGGATACTCAAAAATTAGACAAAAGCCTGTATTCAGTGTCAAGTCAGCAAAACTGTACCTTCATATTATAAGTGCACCCGGATCTTTTCCTTCACCAAATCAACGTTTCAGCACGTTCATCTCGACATTATCGGTCCATTGGCTATCTCCAATGGCTTCACATACATGTTACCTCGTGTCAACCGTTTTAGCCACCAGCCTATTTCAATCCCTATTGCCGGTATTACAACAGAATCAGAAGTAAACACTTGTCTACAAAACTGGATAAGCAATTATGGTGTCCCATCATCTCTTACTATGGATGTCAGTTCCAACCCACCCTTTTTCGTAGGGTGACCATTTTTCTGGGTGCACACAAATACAAACTACAGTTTATCACACTTGCGCTAACGGATTTGATGAACGGTTTCATCGACAGCTGAAAGCCGAAAGAAAATCACATGGCAATACGAAAACTTGGGCAGATAAATTGCCATTGATCCTTCTTGGCATACGTGCAACCGTCGAAAAAGATCTCGGATGTTCTGCGGCAGAGTTAGCTAACGGCATTCCACTTCGCCTTTCTCGAAAATTGATCGCATCCCCTAACGTGGCAGCAGGCATTACTATCACTAACTATGTCAATCGCTTGCAATCCTTCATGCGTCAATTACGTGCCAATCCCACTCCCACATTCACTTGTAACGTTTACTTCAAGATTCAAGAATTTATGGTCACAAAAAGCACATAGCTTCACAATTACCATATCATAGTAAATATTCGTTCAGGAAAAAGGTATAAAATAAACATGTAAGGTCAAGTTTAGTCCAGTTGAATACTTACAATGAGTCAATACGCAGGTGTCGTTAAATCGTTATGTAACAAATAAGGATCCAAATTTAGAATGGAGGTTTCGACGCTGAAAGCGATCACAAGAGTTTCGAAGAGTGCATTCCAAAGGAAATAGACACACGCACAATAAAAATCTCGGCAACAGCTGATACGGGAGGGGGATTTGTAGTGTCGCTGAGTGGCTGCGTGTATGTCGTACTCACGGTATTCGAATAAATGTTTTAAAGAATGATGTGGGTTATTTAATATTTTGTATGCCTGTGAAGCGGAGTAGGAAGTCTCAGTTTTACAATCGTTCGTCGGACGTTAGTTTCCGGAAACCACTAACTCGTTTGGTTGCATGATGATATATTTTATCAAGCAAAATATATCCTATTTTAACCACGGAGTCCAAGCTTGTCATGCATGTTCCATGGTCGGAATTAAGTAGGCTTTCGTGATGATGGGCAACGTCCCAGGCGAGAAAGTTTTGAAAATCCGTCGAAGTATTTACATTCATGTGCTTTTGTTTTAATTCTAACCGATCAGACGCGCGAAATACTGCAAGCTCCATATACTGGGCCCTTGAAAATCATTAGCCAAATACATCGTCATCAAACGAAATGGTGCTCAAGATACGGTTATTATTGACCGTTTGAAGGTAGCTTTTATTGAACCAGCGTAAGAAGAAACACCACAAACATAAGTTGACAGCTGAATTCGTACCCTCAATGTCAACAATGTTCCTTCAACCTCATCCACTCCTATTGTCCTTAATGAGCCTCAGCCAACCCATTCAACCGACCCGAGTGAACTCTCTCTCTCATCTTCTGACACACCCTCCCAATCAAAAATCACGATTAGGTGGTACAGTCAGGTGAGCTGCAAATCTTGCAGACTACGCGGATTGTTTTACTATCGTTTTCACCGTTTCACTCTCTTCTAACGCTCTAGGGAGAGATTATTATGGTGATTTCATCATTGTGTATTTTATTTTATTTATAGTACATATTTCGTCATTGTTTTATTATAATACATAAATGTAAATATGAACACAATTTGAATATATTATTCACGTCACTCACGTGTTCTGTATTGGGATTGTTATCTTGTGTTACGCTGATGAATGTGTTCCGGTTTATTGGATACAATAATCAGAATGTGTACGCTGTTAGTAGTGAAATGTCACTCGGATTAACCGCTACCGTACCATTTTGTTTTCATTAATTTTCATCAGTCCATCAACAACGAGGCTCCGAAGCCGTTTTGAAATCACGAGTAACAAAGTAAAGGTTTGTTAATTACAAGCTTATATGCGAATTTCCAGCGAGAAATTACTGCACAATTTAAATCTGTAGGAATCACACAATTAACTTTTGTTTATTTTTAAATAGTATGGGACTAGTTTGCATAGAAAGTGACCATGGTATTATTATGATCGGAGGTATTCCTCAGCACCAAGAGAATTTGCGGTCTCCAGAGGAAATAATGCGACGATCTCGATATAACGACGTGCTGTGTGGACGCATATATTTGTGCTCTCATACTTTTGGATTTATTTCCTCACGTTTTTGCCTGAACTGGACGGGTCATATATCGTTGAACTCGTTCCAATTTGCTCTTTTGGAATATACCCATTTCAACTTCGAGCAAGGTGAATTCTCGAAAATTCAAATTTTCAAGTTTTAACCCAATTTTACCGACGCGTGCAATATCCTTGGCGATTCAGAATATTGTTTCTGTTCGAATACTGTTGAGAGGATCACATCATTTCGAATTGACTGATAGTTTTTTCAACACTATCAGATCGAAACTCGTTCAACCGCACCACTTTTATCTAACTCGTTCCTATTTTACCGATTGTATCGCCTAACTCCGATCCAACGCATTCACTCCACCAGTACCTACCGATCGATAAACAACTGCACCGCTAAGTGTACTGACTCATCACTCGTTGTATTGTAACAATGACGCGAAGGATTACCTCGATGACCCAGATAAAGAAGGAAGCACGTGATGTGTGTCAAATTTGTAACAAAGGGGTAAGCGCCAAATCCATCGTTGTTAAATGTTTTGGCTGTTTGGGTAAAATACATACTAAATGTGATAAAGCCCTAACGAAAGAAGTGATATCTTTTATTAACAACGTTGATTTACCCGGTGTTTGCTACGTATGTTGTGCATGTCGAAGTAAACAGATTAACGATACGACTACAAATCATCCCCACGAGGCAAAGCTGGAATCTTGAATAGAGGTTTTGGAAAATTGCTATCGAAAACTTGAGGAAACATTTAAACCGCTTTTGGTAGATACACTTGCCAACGCAATTCGACCCGAAATAAATGTTGCTCAAGACAAAAAGGAAAAGGAAATTACACCAATAACTGCTCCCTTAACTGATTGTGTTGATAGCTCATCCGAAAGTAATAAAGATGAACCTACTGAACCTGTTTACCTAGGTCCTCATCTGGTAAAATTGTGAACACTTTGTCCAGGACTCCCCGTTGTCTAGTTGCTAGATCCGAGCCTCCCAAAAAAGCAATGTTACCGCTCATTCTACTAAGACAGATATCGCTCTCAGTGTAATCTGCACAAATATCCCGGAATCGACAGATTCACTTTTTTCAGCAAGAAAAGCACATGAGCTCAATGAATGGACTAAGCTCTGTACACAAATGGGCTTGAAAGCTTTGGTACCTACATCGATGACGCGCTTAACCCGGCATAAGGACTCCCCTCACGTAGACCGGCCGCGCCTATTAAGGGTGACATTGCGAAATAAATCTGAAATAGAAGAAGTCATCCTCAATGCGTATCTACTCAGTGCTTGTCCCGGTTTGACCTGCCGTGTACATGCCGACTTACATTGGTGGGAAAGGAAAGGTCAATCCACTTGTCGAGATCACTCTACTTCACGTAATTTAATATTCCTCGGTGTCCCCGAAAATGTTGATGTAGTATCAGCATCGGAATCAAAGCAACATGATCAAAAGCAATGGTTATACATTGTCGATGCTATTGGATCTCGTGATTCCATTGTCGTAGACACTTTTAGAATACCTAGATCCTCTAACCTCAAAGGCAATGTGCCCACTCCTCTGAAAATCACTTTACTAACGAGTAAAATGGCTATCGCTATGAATACCGAATGGAAATCAAACCGCTCAAAACTTCCACCAAACGTGAGACTAAGCGTGCCCAAGCGTGTTCCCTAACGGGCACCCAGAGAACCATCGCAACCACAGCCTGATTGCAATCTTGTTACTGACAGTCAAACCGTTACCCCAAAAAACGAAAAGGGTCCGGCTCATCGCGAGTCGGACCAATAGCTACAGTACATGATCCAACATTGTGTAAGATAAATACGATCAAGTGCATCTATGCAAATGCTCAGTGTTTAACTAACAAATTAGCTGAACTATGTGATCTTTGTGATAGACTTTCACCCGATTTGATTGCAGTTACAGAGACTTGGTTCCAGCCCTGCATGACTGATGCTGAGCTTTTGATTCCGAAAATGTCACTACTCCGTCGCGATCGCGATCGAAGATCTGGTGGTGGAGTCGCAGTCTACTATCACGAAAGTTTAGCGCAGTGTAACGTCATCGATCATCCTGACCTCAGCCTTCCTGATACGAGGTGGTGTTCAGTAAAACTAGTCAATGGAGATGAATGTACGATCGGCATCATTTACCGCTCGCCATCATCCGAAAGCTCATTCAATGATAAGCTAATCGAATCCTTGCAACACATCACCAGATGCCAGACTACGCAATTGCTGATCATTGGCGATTTTAATCTCCCGCATCTGTTTTCAAGAGGTGAGCACTCCCTGCATTCGATTGAACATAAATTCAAGGAGGTTATAGAAATTGCTTCACTGCACAATCACGTTAACCAGCCAACTCGCTGGCGGGGTCTTGACCAACCTTCAACCCTTGACCTTGTCTTAACGCCTGAGGCAACCGCGGTATAGGATATACAATACCTGACACCACTGGAAAAGAGTGATCATGTGGTGCTTTTGTTTGATTATGTATTTAGTGCGGAACAATCGAGCGAACAGACGAAATTCATAAGGAAAATACAATTTGAATCCTTAAATATCAGTCTCCGGGATGCACACACTCATGAGTTTGATTCAATGGATTCTGGCTCATATCACAATTCGTTTCTAAATTATATGAATTTGAAGATTTACGAAAACTCGATTTTTGTACCACACAAATGCAGCTACAACAACCAGTTTGTTATTCGGAGTAGAACTAGGAAATGGTTAGCTGTCAAGCGAGAGTCTTGGATAACTCATACGCAGTTTGGTACGGAAGCAACTTCGAAGCGATTCTGTAAGATACGGAATCAAGTCACGACTTTTGTAAGAGAAGATCGCATGCAATTCCAATGGAACTTGCTTAAGAGAATGGAAAAGAATACCAAGCTTCTCTACAAGATAGTCAATGAACGATCAAATATTAAACCGGGTGTTTTCTCTGTAATGGATTGACCCACACTGCCCAAGATACCGCAGATGCTTTAGCAACGTTTTACTCATTTGTCTTCAATCCCAAGCGTTGTATCCCTTATCAAGTTTCACCAAATTCGCCACATTTGGAATTAATAAGTGAAATGACTATCAAAGAATACATGGTTTGGCGGGAACTTTGTCAACTAAACGAAAAGAAGTCCCCTGGCGCAGACAAAATTACCCCCGCCATACTTCGCAGGTGTCGCGTTGCTTTGACTGCTCCTCTCACTCGCATATTTAATCTCAGCCTAAATGAAGGAAAAATACCACGGCAATGGAAAGCAGGGATGATAACTCCTATTTATAAAGGCGGTAGCCGTTCAGACACAGCAAATTATAGACCGGTAACGTTACTTACGGTGATCTCTAAATTAATGAAACGCATTGTGACTGCGCGCATAAGAGAACATTTTGGAAACCAAAACATTTTGACCGCAGCACAACACGGTTTTCGAAGAGATCGTTGCTGTTTATCTAACCTTCTTACAACGTTCGAGGATTGGACCAAGGCACTAGACGAAGGTGAGGCTGAACATGCTTGCTACATCGATATTTCCAAAGCTTTCGATAGAGTCAAACATGACATCTTAATCAAAAAGCTCGAAACTTATGGAATAACGGGAATATTGCTAAATTGGATAAGGGACTATCTTACTGATAGACACGTCCAAGTTCGCGTTGGCAGCACCTTATCTAGAAAAATAGACGTCACAAGTGGAGTTCCGCAAGGCTCGGTGCTTGGACCTCTTCTATTCTTGGTGTATATGAACGATATAGTAGAGAATATTGGATGCAACTTGATACTATTTGCCGACGATATTAAAATTTAGAAACGTGTCAGGTCTGTTATTGAGTGCATGGCATTACAACGGGATCTAAACATCTTATTTCGTTGGTCCCAGTTAAATTCAATACAATTCAATTCAATTTTAATGGTCTAAAAAGCATATAGCTTTACAAAAACCACAGAAAAATATGGAAATTTACAAATAACATATCTCAGTAAAAACGGGATTTGTTTGCTTACTAAACAGTTCGGGAATCAGGTAAAAATCCAAATGATAGAAACTGTTTTCACTCAGTGGATTGGCACATGTATGTCCATGGGGTCGAGATGATTTGATGTGTTAGTTCAAAGTTATTAGGTTGTGGAATACATAGTCTTAATGTTCGGATGGGTCGACAGGAATTTGTCTAAGCTGGATTTGAATATATCCAAGTTGGGTGCATGTGCAACATTCGAGGGTAGGGAGTTCCAAGTGAAACATACACGTACAGAATAAAAATATCTTCGAAAGTTCAGTCGCGAGTCGGGAATTAGTACGGTGTACTCATGACTCCGGCTGGTTCTTGGTGGTTGTCGTGTGAATAGTGTATTAAGGGGGTGGCTGGGGGTATGCAATATGTTAAACATTAGGATCAGATCACCTCTAAGACGTCGGTAAGGAGAGTCGAAGAGGTTGAGGTTTGCAATACGATCTTCGTATTGTTTGTGCTTTAAGCCGCACACGAGTTTCGTGGTCCGATGATAGATTCGCTGCAAGAGATTGATGTCTTTCTTTAACCAGGGTGACCAAGCCTGAACCGCATACTCCATGGTGGGCCTCAAGTAGGTATTAATTATTTGATGAACAGTCGGCTTCGTGAAACTCCTAAACACGCGTTTCAGCAGAAGCAGTACTTTTGACGTCTTTTCGTAGACAGCCTTAACGTTGTGTGACGGTTTCAACATGCTGCTCACCCACACACCCAAGTCCTTCTCTTTGTCAGTTAATTCAAGAGTATGGGAACCAAGGGTGTAAGAGAACTCGAAGGGTTTTCCAATTGTCAATACCTTGCATTTTCTCACATTGAAAGGAAACTCAATGCAATGTCGACTGGCTGAAAACAACTTGGGTCTCCTTAAAAGAGTCCTAGGTTCGTTTGACCCCAATATTGCCTGCAAATTGATTTCAACGTACATCCGTCCTCATGTTGAATATGCTATACCGGCATGGGATCCTTGGTTGAAAAAAAGATATTCTGCTATTAGAAACTCCACAGCGCAGAGCGACAAAACTCGTCCTGGGACTATCAAATTATCCATACGAAACGCGACTTAAATTATTGAATTTGCATTCGGCGGAATACAGACGGAAACGAGGAGCACTTATATTCATTTGGACAGTGCTTAATCAAACAAATCATCCTTGCGGTCATTTGTTTCATCTTTCCCATAACACACATCTGCGAGGTCACCAATTAAAACTTTACCAACAGCAAACTGCCGCAAATATGCATTTTCCGTTCGCAATGTGCAACTGTGGAACAGTTTACCTACTCATGTGGTACAATCTGGAACTGTTGAAGTTTTCAAAAAAATCACTAGATATCCACATGGAAAAGTATGTTTTTTGTGTTTGACAATAATCTAACAATATTTTGATATTTTTACCATCCGACCCGATGTACATTTTTGTGGGTCTTGTAAAGCATAGCTTTTTACCTGCATATAATCTATGAATAAATCTATGAATAACCGACCATTCCTGTAAGACATTGAGGTCCAGCTGAAGCTGTCTGCAATCCTCAGTTGTGCGTACTTGTGTCCACAACTTGATATCATCCGCAAGTAGCAAGATTTTGCACCGAATAAGTTTTGGTGAATCGTTTACATAGAGCAAGAAAAGAATTGGTCCAAGCACCGATCCCTGCGGCACTCCACTTGTTACTGTAATGGGCCGTGACAAAGCACCATCAACCCTTACTCGAATAACACGGTCACGGAGATAATCCTTCAACCAGGATAGTAATGAGCCCTTGATGCCACATTGCTCTATTTTTTGTAGTAACAAACTGTGGTTAACACGATCGAATGCTTTCGACATATCCAGATAACAAGCATGTATGGTGAAACCTTTGTCCACAGCTTGTGTCCAGTCCTCGAGGGAATGGAGAAGGTTTGAAAGGCAAGAGTGTATTTTTCTGAAGCCATGCTGTTCGATTGCGAGCAAGCAATTATCTTCCAGGTGATTTGTGATGCTGTTTGCAACGAGGCGCTCCATCACTTTAGAGATCACCGGTAGTAGTGTTACTGGTCGATAATTGGATACTTCAGAACGGTTCCCTCCTTTGTAGATGGGGGTAATTATACCAGTCTTCCATTCACAGGGAAAGAAACCTTGAATTATAGAGAGGTTAAATAAGTAGGTAAGCGGTGTACACAAAGAATAGGCACAGCTTCTGAGGATCAGCGGGGTAATTTCATCAGCTCCAGGAGACTTTTTCGTGTTGAGCTTTAACTATGTACGGAGGACACTGTCCGAGCTAAAAGTTAGTTGCTGTAAAACGTTTTCTGGCGAGATCACGAAGGTCAAAGGACTGGTTACGGTGTTCGGTGGACTGAATACAGTGGAGAAGAATTGGGCTAGAACTTCGGCTGATTGCGATGCTGTCGTTGTTATTCCATCACATGTCTTTAGGGCGGCAACTCCTGGTTTTACTCTAGACCGGTTATTTATGATCTGATACAGAATTTTCGGGTTTGATTCCATTTTGTCGAGTAAATGTTTTTGATAATTCAATTTGTCGTTAACAACAAGTTTGTTTACCTTATTTCTCAGCAAACGGAATGTTTCCCAACTTTCAGCAGTGCTATCAAGTCGGTAAGCCCGCCATGCAGCCTTTCGCATAGTCAACCATTTTCGTGTTCGGCTTCTCAGTTTAAACGAGTTTAAATGAGTTACCATTTAACCCTGCGAAATGTAAAATGCTGCAGCTTGGAAAATCTCTGCACCACACGTATCAGCTTGGCACGCAAGATCTCGTCTGGACCACAGCAGAAAAAGATCTGGGTATCTGGGTTTCGTTTAACCTTAAGCCTGGACAGCATTGCCGGATGGTGTACAATAAAGCTTGCCGTATCTTGAGTCTTCTAAAAAGAATATTCCGGATTTTTACGCCCGAAACCCTACCCCGGGTAATTAACACGTATATACGTCCTGTTATGGAATATTCCATCCAAAGCCTGGGTACCATGGCTGAGGAAGGATATCGATCTACTCGACAGGATTTATCACCGTGCTACAAAGTTGGTCTCCCGGTACAGAAATTTGCCTTTCACAGAGCGAATGTTAAAACTGAACCTACAAGATTTTACCCAACGGTGGATACCTAGTGACCTTATGTTGACCTTCAAAATCCTGCATTCTGTAAACCATCCCCTTAATCACTTGCTAAAGCCCAATGACCTTACTCGAACACGAACACATTCAAAGGCTTTAAGCATTCCGCATTCTCGATTGCATATGCGTCGTAATTTTTTCTCCGTAAGAATTTGTTTCACTTGGAACTATTTGCCTGAAGAAATCACACGATCAGAAACTGTTGAGGTTTTCGCTTCCAAACTGGATGAGTTTATGACGAAACATGCGGTATGCGAATGTCCCTATTGATTTTTGAGATATTTTATATTTTCATGTTCCATATACCT
>JACCGJ010018683.1:0-25692 GCA_013407085.1 Atriophallophorus winterbourni | reverse complement strand
TAGCTATCAGTACCTGGAGTTTGTGGAGGTACTCATTAGCTTTAATCAGTATGCAGCGTGCAGATCAGATATTCTTCCGATATTTCAGGGCACAACACTTGAGCCAATCCTTAAAGTGGTCGAATACAAGACGTCCAATGGTATATACGGTATTAGGGATACCAACGTGGCGGAGGAGATGAACAGATGTCTGAAAGTGAATCGCCTTAGTGGTAAGATCGCAATTTAGGATGCTAATCGGTTATCCCAAACAAGTGCTGGTTATCTTATTTTGCACCCACAACGCGAAGTTTTGTCGCATAGCATGAGGCGGTTTCACGTACCCTACCAACCAGAACTGGATTCGTTGTGTGATGTTCTCATGCCAAGTGTTGCAATAGTATTCCAAGTTGATCTCAAATTTTGCAACAGCTGCTGATTCCTTGTTCCTTGCTAATTGCTACAGCGTTCAATTGGACTAACGAACCTCAAAAGACACTTTGTAAACTTATATTCTTATTGAAATCGACTGCTGTACTTAAGCCATTTAAACCAATTTTTCGTTTTGTTTTAAACACAAATTATTATCATTATGGAATTAGTGCTGTATTGGAGCAAAATGGTGATCAGCCATCCAACTGGACTCCATGGTCATTGGCTTGTGAAGCCTATCAACGTATTCATATATATTTCTGTGAAATATCCTTAAAGAAATAATATGCTATGGTTGTTATCGATTCGTATTTAATATGGGCAGGTGCATTCCTTACTACTAAAGCAAATTCAGATTTCAAAATGGTCGAGTTACGAACATTTTTAGCCTTACAGCTGTTGTGAAAGATAATGCGACCTACTTCTCTTGTTCACCTGTTACTCAGTGACTACGTTCACATTGTAACCGTCATATGTTTACTGCACCCGGACATCCACAGTCCCATGGATTAGGCCGTACGACAATATCGATACTCATGGATATAATTTACTAGTCCTGCCATTCCAACGGGCGTTTCTATAGGAAACCAGAATTTTTGGTTTAACTTTCTTGGCTATCAAATCTGTCTACTTTTGATTTGTAAGTAATCGCTCCAAAGAAAATTGTTTTTACAACCTAGTCAACCTTGAAAGTTTGCAACAATATCGTCAGGCGAAGATTTCCAAATTCTACAAAAAAGATCTCGAAGCACGTCATAGTGATCATTAAGAAAATGCCTACCATTTAACATCCAAAAATGTTAAATATTTAATGTCGGTAAATTTTTTTGAATTCACATACTCCCTGGGATTTCACCAATTTTCACGATTTACGGAAGAGAAAGATTTTGGTGTGTGGAGTTGCAGTAACTTGCAGTCTTTACTGCAGTGTTATGTGGTATACAAAAATTCCTGCCAAACCTTAGCACTGCTCAAAATGATCTTCGTAGTTTCACAAAGCAGGTACTTCCACGGATAATTAACACGCATATGCGGCCAACATTTGAGTACGCGGTTCAAGCATTGTCGCCATGGTTACAAAAGGACATGACCATGCTGTAACACGTATGCCACCGTGCTACAATACTAGCCAAACGAGGAAAGGATTGCAAATCCGAACCTGTTTGACTTTTCGCAACATCGTGTCATTCTGCATCCACTGGAACACCGACTTGAACACCTGTTTCACAGGACAATAAGCAGGTCGTAGCAGATATCATGGATACAAGTTAATTATTCCGCACCTCAGATGAAATTGGTTCTTTTTTGTTGTCCCAGTTTGTTTTATATGGAACTCTCCGCAACCCAAATATCATTTTTGCATCAATGCTGAATACGACAGGTATATGTTGAAAAATCCAACGTCGCACCTTAATACATAAGCCGACTTTCCATATGTATAAAACAATCGTGTGCTTTTTATGCATTCCTGTTATTTTTAGTTTATGGTTACTGTGAAGTATTTGCTTCTTGACCATTGAAACTTTGAATTACTTTGAATCAAGATGGACATGCATTGTACAAATTTTAACCCGAAATCGTGACCTGTTCGTCATTTTTTTTAAATTTTGTGGTGAAAATTTTCTAAATGCTGAAAATTCGTTTATGCGAATAAAGTCAATTTCTTCTTCTTGTTTTTGTTCGTCTCCTTGCTCTTGTTCTTCTTCTTCAACTTTCTATTCATGAATATTGATTTCCGATAGGTCTCAAATATATTGACATACATAGGTTTAATTTGGGTATTGTATTCCGACAAAGAAGTATTTAGTCTTATTTTATCGATGAGTATATTTCGTAAACGAGAAAATTTCGGAATGAATAAATGGTTTAAAATTGCAAATTGTTTATAAATATTTTGTTTTGATGATGAAGCTTGTGCATTTCAGATATTTTGAAATTTAATTGGATTTTAATATCCATCTTACCTTGTATTAATATTCTGCGCCAAACAGTCTAAAATCAGTAGGGTGCATGTGAACGTTTCTATTTTCTTTGTGACTGTTAGCCTGTGGTATAACTGTTCCCGCTTAATGATGTCAAACGTGAATTCGATGTAGCGCCACCATAACTTTAGCCTAATCTCTTCATTGTTGAGGATTTTGTTTTCAGATTGCTCCATCTACATATCAACAAGTACTGAAGATATCGTTGAACTCATTGCTAACCACCGATTGCTTTTGTTTATATAATTGTGCATTAAACATATAGTAGTTCATGCATAAGCAAACTGACACGCAATCGACAAATTGCAGGACCGGTTTTAGTGATAATTTTTATCTTTTTTGGGATTTAAAATATCAAAATGTGAAACTTTTAGGTGACAGAGTACATTCATCTTGACAATAATCATATTTGTTAATTATGAATAAATCACTATCGATTTCAATTATAATATGTATTGTGAGAACCTGTCGCGTTGTACTAACCTCGACTGATACACGTGTGCAGTAGAATCGTTTCGCAATATTCGAATGAATATCTCGAAACTAGAGTGGATATCAACAGTTTCGTGACGCGCATTCTAAAGATAATGAACATGAATTGAAAGAATGAAATGCAGATAATTTGCGTCGGGTATATCGAACGTCGTCTTAGTATAATGAATAATTTTGCAGGTGGCGTGTATCATGTATCTTTTGTATGTAGATGTTTGGTCACAATTTTACCGTAAAACCTCCGATTTCGTAATTCTTTTAAACGTTTTCGTCAAAGTGTGTCTCTCGTTTGTATGCACGTCGATTTGAAGGCTTTTTATGCATATGGACTTGATAACGTGAGAGAAATTCAGAAATATTGGGGGGGGGGGAACGGGATATGACATCGTAGGGTGGATGAATAGAATTACCGTATACCAAATCAGCTGCCGTGCGTATGCCAAAGAGAAGGATGAGAATTTCTCCGAACCTTGAATGTGACTTCTCACGTGCCATTATAGAAGCTTTTTGCTTATAGAAACGTTCTCACCCTGGGTGGTAAGGTTGGTTGAGATATCATAAACACTGCGATAGTTCCTAAGTTCTCAAAATAGAGCTTAATTAAATTGTGCTCCACGAGCTGTATTGATAATTTCTGGTACAATAAAATGTGACATTCAAGAGAACACAAAGTGCGCACAAAAATTACTGTTCAAGTGTCGATAATGAGCAGAACTAATGGACAGCAAGAATATCGGTCAATACAAGGTAAAGTAAAAGTGAATACATGTTGTGTTTGAATGGGTCCATTAAAGTTAATGTGTATATTGTATAATCGATAGTATACAAAACTGACAAAATTAGGCATAATCTGCTTGTTTAACTCATTTTGCGTATCCTGATCCTACTGTCCTTATCTAATGCGTGCAAACAGCATGAAACCCGTCGTGGTGTGTGATGGAAATGTATAGAAATGAGCTTATTTGTATTTTGTGGCAGTTTAAACTCCATTTATTTCCATCTATCTTCCGCCAAACATAACGTTTGCAACATGTGCTTCAAGTAGCATCAATGCTAGAATTAGATAGACCGTGCACTTAGCCGAACAGTCTACGCCATAAAGATAAATTCAAGATAAAAGACTTACGGGGAAAAAGCAAATAGATGTACAATACCCTAGAATCCACGTTTAAAAGATAAAAAATCGTCAAGGTGTTTGAAAATATTAGAAACCGATTGTGAATCAATAATCATGAAAAATATTTGCATTGAATCGGTTAGAGCAGGTTTTTTTGGTAACGTTTCTTTCGGCAAACGTATAGAGAACTTTGCACCAGGGTAAATGAACATAGAAGCCGAATAGGAAAGCAACCTAGCAATCACTGATTCGGGATTCTGCCCTAGCTGAACAAGTCCTGAACATGTGTCTCGGCGTGAATGTTGATAACTTAGAGGGGAAAGATTTCACGCTGAGGCAGTTGAAATATCAAAGGTTAGGGCGAATGAGGTGAACAAGGTAGATGGGGCGGATATCTCAACAATCAGGTGTTTCTGTTCTGCAGTTGATTAGGATTAATGTAATGACACCTAATGTGCACCTAATTTGTTTTACCGATTATGTGTTTAGAAAGTAAGTACCAAAGGATTTCAGTAAAATGAGGCTAACACAGTATTATTCAACATAAAAGCTAATAACGTTTCTTTGAAGGTCATTTAGTTTGATGAGTAAATATATTCTGGCGGTAAACTCTTCCACAAAAAGCATGCGCTCAAGGCGCTCATGGATAAACAAAGTAATGTGTTGCTCACATTAACAGCATTTACACATTCCAGCCGGTTTCTAACTATTTGCTTAACCAGAATCAATATGTGATTTTGTGTTTGAACACCGTGGTTCATTGTACGAACCATATGTAACACTGGCATTCAAGTATATCTTTGGTTACCATTTATCCACTGTTTCAAGTCTCACTGAACCTAATCTTTCTGTCTCCACCTGCTGGGGACAAACAGTCCGAAACCGGTTGTGATGTGTAAGTGCCTTGATGTGAGCAACACATTACTTCGGTCAAATGGTTTCATTTTAACGGGGTCATCCTAAAGTACAACCAGAACGGTTAAAATTCGATACGGTCAGGGTTGGTATATGTGTATGTAGTTGAGTAGAGTTAGCATAAAGTGACGAGGTCCAAGTATATTTCGTCACCAGATTTAGCCGCAAGTTGCCAATCTCAAGTTGATAATGTTGCTATGAAATTGATTGCACGTCGGATAAGCCTCCGAATAGTCACCGGCAATGGTAAACATCAATGGGTAAATCTAGCAGCAGAACGAACAGCAAAAAATCCATTATTGTTGTACACAAGGAACGACAAGCCGTATATAGGTCATCAAAGATGATGAAGACCCATTGGAATTTTTTTGCGTAGCCCAAGGGAAGTGCCAAGAACTCATCGAAATCCTTATCTCGCTCCCTTTAGCAGATTGTATGATATGTTCGGAAGTGTGGAGGTGTTTAAATACGTTATCATTAAAAATGCGAAGTAATGCGACAATCAGTACTGGTGTTTAACAAACGGGTAACAGATATCGAGGTTCATGTTCATTTACAAAATGTTGTGCTTCGCATGTGTCAACTGGTATATTAACATTCGTGTTGCTTTTTATGCATTCCTGTTCTTTTTAGTCATGGTTCTGTGAAGTATTTGCTTTGACCATTGAAACTTTGAATTACTTTGATTCAAGATGGACAGGAAATATCGTGCATTTTACAAATTTCAACCCGAAATCGTGACCTGTTCGTCATTTTTTTAAAATGTTGTGGTGAAAATTTTGTAAATGCAGAAAATCCGTTTATACGAATGAAGTCAATTTCTTGTTCTTGTTTTTCTTCGTCTTCTTGTTCTTGTTCTTGTTATTTTTGTTTGTTGTTCTTGTTCTTCTTCGTCAACTTTCTATGCATGAATATTGATTCCCGATAGGTCTCAAATGGTTCCCGACAGTTGCTCCTTGACAATTGCTCCCCGACAATTACTCCGCGACAATAGCTCCTTGACAATAGCTCCTTGGTATATTTGCTCCTTGCCCAATTGCTCCTTGCCCAATTGCTCCTTGTCCAATTGCTCCTTGCCCTATTGCTCCTTGACCAATTGCTCCATGACTTTTAGATCACGATCAGATTGTTAACATTGCGACGAAAATAATTCATACAAGTGAAGACAAGTATTTTTCTTCTTTGAACATTTTAATAAAAATTGATTAAAATACTATAGATCACTGTAATAACAATAACAATAACTAAGCCATGTGTTTTTCAGTGTTTTTCACAAAATCCTGGTCTCATGTCTGATAACTGCACACAAAAATATCACTGTTATAAAACATCTTCCAAACTACTGTCTTGATTGTCTTCTCCTTCTTCTCTGCAACAGAAGCCTACAAATTGTAGCAAAAGGCAATGCTCTTCAGTACACTCACGGTGTCCCGACCCTGCTGACCTTCAACAACTCTTTTAATTCTTTCTGCCAGTTTGATGTGTTTCTTTCTTTTTGGTGGTGGGGGCTGACCACTCAACAGCTGGGTTATTGTGTTTTTGTTTAACATCTGTTCTTTTTTGATGCTGTCAATGAATCTGAACACATGAGGGAAGAACGCTCCCACAAGAGACTGCATTCTGTTGTGCCAGGCCTCGATACTGTTGTTGGTTCGTGGCATGTCTGACATGGTGCGTTCGTACTGGTTCCACAGTTCGATGGGAAACATGGGGGCACGGCGTTCAGCTCCTTGCCGTCCTGGTGGCCTCCCGATCCAGGTGTCTTCAAAATAGTCAACAAATGCCTCGCCTCCCTTCTCTGCCATGCATGTGACGAAACCTTGATTTTCTGTCAGAGTTTCAAATGCACCAACAACTTGGTCACGGGGAAGAAATGCAAGCGCAGGAAGACACCGAATGCAACATGCAAAAAGACCATCCTCTTCAGCATAGGTGGTCGCTAATCCAAGTTGCTGACACTTCCTCCAGCAGCACTGACCCAGATGAAAGAAGCAGCCTGTCACTACAAGGCCAGGAAACTCCTGTTCAAAAGCACGGATGGCAGCATTTTCAAAGTCACACATCAAGGTCGTCGGTGCAAGGTTTGGCTGCAGCTCTCTGAGAGCCTGTTTTAAAAAAGAAAGAAAAATAGATAAAAGCATAAAAACGCATGTGTCAGTAAGGGGTGGAAAATGTCATGAAAATAATGAAAATGATGAAAATAACCCTAACGCTTATCATGCTGAATAAGATAATGGTATTGTGTACCTGTAGAACCCGACGATATACTGCCGTTGTTTTTCCAGGCAGCAGTGCAAACACCACCGGCATCATGAGTCCTTGGCAGCAACAGTGTATTGTGTACAATTGATGGAATAAGCTGGGCGCCACTTTGAATGTTCCATCGGCAAACCAGTGTTGACTTTCAGACAATAACATCAGATTTTAGTGAGTTGAGAAAATCAGAATGCGCTGAGAGCCAGGTCCAGAGTCGTGCAGGAGAAAGAGCTCTCCATCATCAAAGGTCTTGTAGTCATCAGGAATATTCAGATCTTCCAGACTTGCAGGCAGTGGTGGGACCCGACCATTGCGGTTTCGCGTTCTTTGTATTTGTCTCTTAAGTGCCCGTTGATCATCATTGTGGTTTCTTCTGTTGTAGACGCTTGTCTTTTGATGGAATCAACTACCTTCAGAACATTCTGGCGACACGCGTCGGGGGCATGGTTGTGCTCTGATGACTTCAAGACTGTATTTCCACGGTGATGGAGTCGCCCGGAACAGTGGTCTTTTCGCTTTCGTTCACACACATAAAAATCAACAGTGGGGTCACTCTTACTGGTTTCCTTTTTGTTGTACACGAAACGTTCGTAGCAAGCCTTAGTTTTGCCTTTTTCAGACAAATACCAAGTAACGTGTCTGTCCATTTTGAAAGGTAGCCTTCAACTGAACTATTTAACTATTTATGACAATCAAACAAGTAAACAAGTGAACTGAGTTCAAGCTCAAACCAGCAAGAGTGACCCCACTGTTGATTTTTATGTGTGTGAACGAAAGCGAAAAGACCACTGTTCCGGGCGACTCCATCTCCGTGGAACTGAGTTCAAGTGAACTCAGTTCACTTGTACAACGAGAAATTGATCAAGGAGCAATTGGTCAAGGAGCAAATGTCCAAGGAGCAACTGTCCGAGGAGTAATTTGTCAAGGAGCAATTGTCAGAGGAGCAATTGTCAAGGAGCAACTGTCGGGGAGCAATTGTCAAGGAGCAACTGTCGGTACCCCGGGGGTAAACCATCTCTCATCCGAGAAGCATGAAAATTATGTTTTGAAATTAACTTATATTTTAACGAATGCATTTAAATTTCCGAATAGTGAAAGATAACAACATTAGAAGTGACTGTAAACAGGTTCAAATGAGCATATACTTTGGAGTTGGAGCTTCGCTATGTTGGAAATGTTCATATGGTTTTGATTATTTGTAAAATGGACTTACGTCAACCTAAGCAACGCTATCATTGAAATTTGATCCGCATTAGACAACACAACTCAACAAACCATCCGTTAATTTTGTTTGATTTGAACGACAGCTCGGAAAAATTTCGCGAGACCTTGGTAACTTGTGACTGGTTTGTGAAATGCAAAATCAAACAAGTGAATGTTGAAAAGGGAAATTGCCAAATCAAACATTAATCTCTTTTTCGATAACGTTTGCAGGAAGAAATATTGTTTTTGGCAAAAAAAGTGTTTATCTTTGATTAGCCTCAACCTTCACTTGTTTACAGATTTTGTATTCTTTCAAAATGCCCAATATTAACGAAGGCATACGTCGAAACACATCCTATAAAATGTGAAAAAAATAAAGGTGTATTGACCAAAGTGATGTGTTGCTCACATCTTCCCCAAATTACACTTCACTACCGGTTTCTGGCTGTTTGCCGTCATCAGGTGGAGACAGGTTTATTGAATTTTCGAAGTCTCAATGTCGATTATGATCGTAATCTTGCAGTTTTCACCTGATGACGACCAGAAACCAGTTGTGGTGTTTAACGGCAGGAAGTATATGTACCGCTATATGGAAGAGTTAAATATTTTCTCAGCATATGTACGAATATTCAAAGATCGAATCGAGGTAACCTAAATGGTTTTATATAAAATAGTATGACACTTATTTTTTATAGATTAGATACCAATCTTAATCGTTAACAGCTTAAACGAATTTTCAACTAGACTTTTATTGAACAAACAGGTGCAAAATGAAGTAATGAATTGATTTCTAAATTAATGTATTGTGGCGCTAACATCCCCATCCCTTACACAACACTACAGGTTTCAGGCTGTTTGCCATCGTCAGGTGGAGACAGTAATATCAGGTTCAGTGAGGCTTGAAACAGTGGAAAAGCGGTAAACAAAGTCAAATCTGTATGCCACTGTTATATAGGGTTCCTACAAAGAACCACGATGTTCAAATAAATAATCACGAAGTGATTCCTTGCCAAGCGCTCGAGGCGCATATAAAATTCTAAATTCTAAATTATTCAGTTCTATAACATGGGATGAAAGATAGACTTTATGTGGAGAATAATGGTCAGCAGGCCTCACGCTATTGACATACATCGTCACACAGAATGACTGAAATCAGCTTGTTACATTCTCTAAGTGACGAGCATCGACCATTTCTCGAATTAAATTTGGAGAGACAGTTAAATCATGCACCAATCTCGATACATCTTTTGACAAGCGGAAATTCTTTCTTTGAAAAACCAATTGATCAAAGATATGTGCAGAGGTGCAAAACAATGCGTAACTACAAAACGTCTAATTACATCGGGTTGGACAATGAAAGAAATGAGAAGTCCAAAGAACTCAGTAGTCACAAAATTAGTCAACCTGAACATTCAGGACTCTGCAACAAATATTTACTTGAAATTAGTGCATTTTGAGACTCACAGTCATTAATTAAAAGACTAGGTATTCTCGGGTACAGAACACCTCATTGACGAGTAATTCCAGAAAAAAAATAGCCATTTATTTTTGTTTTGAATCAAATTAAGCGAAATATTTTGCCTCATATTCAAAAACTTCGATCTAAGTTAAAATTTAGGTGTATATTGCTTAACGATGTAATTTCAAACTAGGATGTTGAGAAACAGCCTTATTTACATAAAAGATTATTCTCTTCGGTCACAAGCGAATATGTACTAGAATAGCCAATGACGGCTCTTCCTCACCTGTCCAATCAGATTGTATTTAGTTCAATTAGAAATCTTGTTTGAAATCAAGATACACTTTCAACGCCTGCGATGCAAGAGGCAGAGAATGATGAACAATTTGCTCAAGATTTGATAGAGGAAGGAATTCTCACTAAAGAACAATTGGCTGGTAAGCAAGATGCATTTTTGTTGCAATCAAACTCCAATAATATTCAATAAAAACAGTGACCTAAACCATCAGCACACGTGGACAACGTACGATTATGTGAATATGAAGTGTCAGACTCACTGCTATGAGCACGAGATCTTCAATTGGAATTTTACTGTTATTGATGGACTCTATAAAATTACTCTATTTGTTATCTTTAGTAAACAAAGCGCGAAGGCATTTAGAAGGATTTTGCATAGAAATGTTGCTACTTCCAGAACTCTTACGAAAACTAGAAGCAGATTTGGTGTAATATAATGCAAATGTGATTATAAATCAGAAAGCAACCGTTGATATTTTTTATTCGATTTTGATTTATGTTTATTCTATCATTTTCCAATTTGAAATAAATAGCTTGACTTCAAAGCTAGGAAAATATACGTGCTAGCTTGACTGTTTACGTAAATTAATAGAAATGTTTTCAAAAATACATCAGGAAACTAAGCCGACATTTTTAACAGCTGATAAATGTGTTTTTGTTTGAAAAACGTGTATAAAGATTTATTAATTCCAAAAGAATATTTCTCAACAATCAAATTGCTTGGCGAACGTGATTCAATCCATCTCGATATTCCATTTTACAATACACAATGCACGGTGTAACAAGGGCGTTCAATTCTATCAAAGACTTCTTTTTCCAAATACTGGTCGATTAAATTTTGTTACTTTGTTTCCAAAAACAAAAGGTGTAACGATTTTTACACGAATGAATTGATTAAAACTAATAATCGCTAAATGTTAAGAATTAGTTTGTGTTGGTATGGTCCAAAAGATGAAAAAGATTTGAGTGGATTCCTTAAAGTAACTAATAAGTATTTTAGACGTTGCGACTCCTGTAGAACCTATATTGATTCCGAAATTATCCTTGGTGTTTTGTGAATATTAACTGTTTGAACTGGATCAGTGCATATGCTTATCAGAACAAGCAAAGTTATTCATTTCTTCTGACTTGAGGTTCTCAAACTATTGTAAAACAATAATCTGTTTAAACCTTATGTTATATTATCTGACTCCAACGTGCAAATTGAACTCACATGAAATAATATAGATAATAATACTTGTGTATTAATATATAATTAACTAACAGAAAATATATTAATTGAATATTCGATTTTTCTCTTTCACAAAAGCGACAAATGCATGGTATACAAATAATTTTACGTAGTTCAAACCGTTTTACGGTATTTTGTTCCGCGAAATTCTGTGATGATCGGGATGAACAGATTACCATTGTAGTCGAACTATCGTGGAAAATGCTTAAATTGATTAAATGTTAACTTTTATCAATTAGCATGACGTACGCTATCTAATCCGATCTGCCACTATATAGAAATCGATTGCTTGAAAACGTTAGATTCTGCTATCCAAAAGCCCTTGCTGGGGTAAAAGTGCAGCTTTCTATAAAAAAACATCCGAAGGCTGACATAAAATTGCCAGCAAAAATACCGCAGCTTGGTTCGAAAGCAACAAAGGTCTAAATTCGACCACGTTTAAACTTGTTCGAGTAATTAGGGATAGTTTACATTCTGAAGTAAAATATAAGTTTACTAAACAAGATAATACTTGAATGCCACTGTTGCGTAGAGTTCATGCAACGAACCACGATGTTCAAACACGGAATCACATAGTGATTCGTGGTCAAGCACTCAAGGCGCTTATGGATGACCAAAGTGATGTGTTGCTCACATCCCCCGAAAATACACTCCACTACCGGTTTCTGGCTGCTTGCCGTCATCATAAGGAGACAGTTAGATTAGGTTCAGTGAGCCTTGACACAGTGGATAAATGGTAAACAAGGTTATACTTGTATGCCACTGTTGCATAGGGTTCGTACAACGAACCACGATGTTCAAACACAGAATCACTTAGTGATTCGTGGTCAAGCACTCAAGGCGCTTTTGGATGACCAAAGTGTGAGCAACACATAAGTTTACTAACTTTTAATATCTGTTATCAGTTTGCGTGACTCGAACAAATTAAAATTACTGTAAGGTTGCGAATGATGGAGAAACACTAAATATGAAACGTGTGCTTGATGTTTCAACAGCTACTTGTTTGGCATTTTGTCTAAAAAATACATCGACGTATTTTGAAAGAACTGTTTTTGACATTCATAAGTATAGACAACAGGTCACGACCCTACAAATGAAACGAAAAATCTCTGTGTTATTTTCATGCGAGAGAAATGAAAATAATTTCAACTATCGTCATTTGATCCCTTTTGCAAATTTCACCATGCATAGTTCAAGATTGCAGTGAAAGATTTTCGTCAATGCGATCTTATCACTGTCAATTTCCATGAATGAGCTATGTAGCATTTTATAGCCTTCTATGTAAATCTTGTACGAAAAAGGTCTAGACAATAAGAGATGCGGAAATTAGCTGATATTTTTAAATATTAAGTGCAAAAGTTAAGTATCTGAAATTCTTTTACGTTTAAGTCTAGTTTCATTAAAAATTCTTCATAAATTTTTGCATGTCGTCTTATTTTATGTAATCTTATGATTGATAGACTGACTAAAATGAGAGTATATGTAAGTAGGAAATAAATTTATAAAATAATGATATAATCGAATATTCGAATATGAGTCAAAACCAGTTCAATATATTGAAGTGATATTATGCTGGGATAAACAGTTTTCAAAATTCAATTTTTATAATTGCGGCATTTATTAGCGGGCAACGAATTTCCGATACCTGCGTCAGGGGCTGCTCAAACGGGAAAATCTCAAGTAGTTCGAATCAATTCTGTTGCGAGGATTATCAAACTGCTGTCAAAAACACAAGCGAACGATGCATCGCGTTAACTCAGACAACTTAACAAGCATTGAAATTGGTTAATCGAATTAGAGTATCAATAATTGATTTATATCTTGATTGACGAGTAATAAAAATATCTAAGACGAAAAATGTAGTAATACTAGATTATTGTTTAGAGTTGAGAAAGAGTTTAGGGTTTACAGTTTAAAAATATCGGTTCCTGGTTGCAAGGTTTTCAATGTCATGGGTGGTAGTTTGGATGAACTCCTACTATCTAAGAAATGCTTTCATGTGGCGTGAAACTCTAGTCGCCTCTGACAACCAAGTCTAGCTTCTGGCGTGCCAGAGTGGCTTCCGCGATCTCGCCGGAGCTACTCTTCCTGACTGGAAAAGGAACGAAACCGGTTGGCTTGCGCCCAAAAGCCATTTGGCCACAGGTAGAATAAGCTCGCCAGAAATCCATCTTTGGAAAGAAAACCCTGATTGCAAACCAACACTGCCTTACGTGTTACCCGATTGCGGGAAACGCTTCCTAAGAAAAAAAGTGAAAAAATTCTGAATGAAGTCCCATAGGCGGATAACTGGTGCGTAGCGCTTTCTTTCTGTCAACTCCCTGCTGCCTCGTAGATTGCACTGGGTTGTGTGAGGGGCTGCTCAAACGGGAAAGTATCAAGTAGTTCGAATCAATTTGGTTGCAGGGATTATCGAAATGCTGTCATAATCACAAGCGAACGGTTCATCCTATTAGCTCAGACAACGAACCAGACATCGAAATTAGTTAATCGAATTAGAGTATCAATGAGGATTTATGTCTTGTTTGACAAGGATTGAAAAAATCTTTGGGGAAAAATGAACTAAAACTAGGTTACAGATTAGAGAGAGTTTATAGTTTACACTTTTTGGGAGACCAAATCCCGAGGGTAGTTAAATAAATTTACTTCATAACATCAATATAATATAAGTTTCTCACTGAAAAAATAAAGTATTCCGGTGTAATAAACACATGTTTACTATGGTTTATTTTTTCGTTTATGATTGTAGCAAATACAGGTGTTGTATTTTTCACAACATCAAATTGTTTAAACAATTTTCACCATTACTCTATTCAATTTAAATGTAAAATCCACGCATTTCTGTTCATAGGATTTACGCAAATTTGCAATATGTGGTATATAATTGTAATAAAATTGACGATTAAAATTAATGTACGTCAAGCTTCAGTCCTCACCGGAAACGAATGTCATAATTAATTCCAAGATATGTCCCAATCAGGATAAATTTGGGATAACCGGAAATTGCCTCTCAATTGTTAATAAGGTTGAAATTTCATGGGAGGCAAAATGGTCTGATATAAAAAATGAATTAACGTATTTGGTTGATGTATATTATACGTGTGATATTCATTTTATTTTCACTTGGATTTTCGTTTCAGCACTTAGAATGCAAAAAATGACAGAAGTAGCAATCAACCAAGCTGAAGAAGTGTAAAATAATTATTAGAAAAATTATTCTACTAGACTCCAGATCGATTAAAGAATTCTATATTTCTTGATTGATTGAAACATTGAAACATTAGGAAGGATTGAATTCATGCAAATGAGTAGTGTTGTTCGAAACTGTGGGTTTGTATTAATCTTTGTGGGTGTGGGCTAATTGTCGTGCTAACTTTATCCGAGAGTGGATTACAAGCTCAAAACCACGAATTTAGTTATTTTCTGCTTGTTTCAAAAGAACGAATTTGTAACTTTTGTTTGACAAAATGGCTAAAGGAAAATAGCATCCTGAACTTTCACATTTACGAACAGATTATTTACCATCAAACCGACATCTAAAACTGGTCATTTTCTTCCTAATATTCATATGATCGAGATGCATTATAGCAATCAGCGATGCGATTAAAAAGTTTTCTGAAAACGTGTGCGAATTAAAATGTAAATTTTTATCAAGATTAATTTTCACATAATTTTCCACAGAACTAGTTAATTATAATCCAGACCGTTTGTAGTGAGTAACGTTTTTTTGCAAAAATGTATTCGATATAGCAATCGATTGGAATATGTTTGGGACCGATCGTTTATTTATAATGCAAAGAAATTTGAGTGCAATCGGTTAGAGCAGTATTCGATATAGGTTTTTATCTTGACAACAAATTATTCGATTTCTACAAAGCTGATTCAATTTTTCTTCATGTGCTACCAATTCGGGTTCCGTTGAATAAATACTCGCAAAATAGGTGACATTTATTTTTTAATTTAGAAAAATCACATTCAAAATTTGATAGAATTTAATATTTATTAAATATTTAGAAATAATGTTATAGTCAAAACAATTAAAAAATATTGCAAAAGATGCATATTTTCTAGAATGTTTACAATTATTTGATATTTTATTTTAAGATCAACCAACAACTAAAGACAATATATAGCATTGCTTTTAGCACTAAACTCTCGCTATTTTCTGTTCGTAAATATTTTGTTAATAATGTTCCTTCTATAATGTGGCGACATTAATAAGAAATAAGATATTTTTAAGAGTATTTAAAGATTCAACGGGTATATCATAGAAGTTGTCGGGCAGAAACATAAATTTATATTTCCAAAGTTCTGAAATAATTAAAAAATCAAAATTTGTGTTACTATAATTACTTAAAACTTTTAGATATTCGATGGGCATTTCACTTTTTCGACAACAATGGAGACGGCACCATCTCAAGTGAAGAATTGGAAACCGCATTGAATTATTTAGGACACAACGCTTCGAAAACACAAATAAAAAGTATGATACGTCAAGTCGATGCTGATGGTATGTCCGTTTATTGATTGTGAAATTTTTATGAAAAATTTAATGCAGATTTCAGCAAATTTCATGCTTTTGAAAGTTCAATCATGTATTTTCAGTTGCACCAATTCCAATCATCGTTCGATTCTTACGAAAGGACTTTTAGCAAATATTCTACCCTAAAAATAATAATATTAATTATTATTATTATTATTATTGTTATTATTATTATTATTAATATTATTATTTTTATAATTGTACAAGCTGTGTACCGCTTGTGTAAACGCTGACAGAAGGAAACGCGAATTCTAAAATATTTTCATACTCTCCAGAGTAATTATTTCGG
Organism: Atriophallophorus winterbourni; assembly: GCA_013407085.1. Lineage (NCBI taxonomy): Eukaryota > Metazoa > Platyhelminthes > Trematoda > Plagiorchiida > Microphallidae > Atriophallophorus > Atriophallophorus winterbourni. Next base: position 9,497 of record JACCGJ010018683.1, on the reverse strand, counting down.
ATAACTGATACGTTGCATGTCAAAATATGATTGATTTTGCTAGGAACCTCTTTAACTGTCAAATGAATTTTACTTGGAACGACAGACATCATCGTAAAATTGGTTACTCGGTAATTGATACATCTCAAAGAGTTGAAAAATTGAAAAAAAATTAAAAAAATAAAATTAAGCATTCCATAGTTACCTTAGCAACTTGGATCCCAAAATCCAAGTTACAAAGGAAAGTGAGTCGACAGAAGGGACAATTTCATTCTTGGACTAGCTCACGCGAAAGCAGAATGGTTGAATAAGCACTACGGTCTATCGTTAACTAATCGACACAGATGCGGTCTTGCGGTACTCAACAGCGCGCCCCCAAAAAGTATTTAATTCAGTTGCGAAATCGCTGTTGTACAAAGTTGAATGCTTGTTCGGCGATGAAACGAATAAAATCGAGCACATCACGAAGTTAGTCGTCGGCTTGCTGATCATGATTACCCTAAGAGTTTAATTAAATGCTAACTGAAACGGGTTAAATACCCAGCACACAAAACAGAATATGTTTGGCGTGCAACAGTTTCTATACTTTAGGTTAAGGATGCTTCAAAGGGGATCAGTCGAATCTTGAATAACGCAGGTATGCGAGTAACGTATAAAGGGGGTAGAACGCTTCGGTCCGTATTACCGCATCTCAAGGATAAAACACCTGTAGGTTGCGCGACGAATTGCGTATATAAAATCAACTGTAAGGGTTTCTCGGAAGTATATATCGGGCAAACATCCAGAGAACTCAAAACTAGAATAAGTGAAGAAAAAATCGAATTGGTAAGCTTCCACGCAATTCCAGTGAATATCAATCACTGATAAGCGATTTAGCACTAGCTGAAAACGTGCTGGACACAGGTCACAGCGTTGATCTTGACAACGTAAAAGTGATAAGGCGGGGAATAAAACCATACAACGAACGAGTTCACGCTGAGACGGTTGAGATAACAAATGTCAGTAAGAAGGTAGTCAATAACGTCGATGGGGCTGATATCTCCACAATCTGGCGTCCGGTTCTGCAGCGCATCAACATTAACGTGCGTGACCCCTGGTGTGCGCACCGATGTCATTCACACCTACCAAGACCAAAACAATTGAGGGATTATACGTCAAGTAGGGGTGGTGGTGCGTCAGTTGATGATGCTCGCGCCTGTCTGTCTTAACGAGCGTAGAACCCACCATGGACTGTGCAGTTCTTAACCAGCTTATGATTGGTCAGGTGAATGAAATTTAAGCTTGATCTCTATTCGTACTGACATCCTTGATCTGACGAAGCTTCTGAGTCAGAAGCGAAACGTTACCAATAAACTACTCTCACCGATTCATTAAAAACTTTCTTTTTTCATGATAATGATCCCCCGATCGGTCACGAACATTTTCCATTACATTGCCTAATAGGAATGTAGTTATTGTAATATCTAGCAATTTTTATTAATATTACGTTGTAAAGCCAAATTGGTTATCGAATGTCACCAATAGGGACAAACATGTTTTGGGATGATAATTACTGGAATATAGTTTAAACAGTTTTATCGATTCGCTTCGTCAAATGGAACTTGGAAACGACTTAATTAAGTCAAGATAAATTTGTCTAAAAAGAGCAGTTACACATCTATTATACATAGTATAAGATTTCTTACTTCATGACTTTAAGTGTAAATAATTAAGTATATATTACGAAAATCATAAATTAAAAAATCAAGTTTCAAGAATTCGTATAGAGTACAATGCAATGTTCTCCATGAGAAGATGATCATCAAACGCCTCAACTATGTCGTGGAGGTGTCTCTGACAGCAAGATGGCTAAAAAATCCACCCATATCAAGCTAGACATACTTGAGTTCATAAAGCTGGTGTCAACGTGAAGGTGTGCAATGCATTAGCGATGGATGCTAATCAGTAGCTTTCTGGTAAAATATAAAACGACCTTCAGGTAAAACGCAAGAGAAGTAATCGCTGAAACTACCGAGCGAGAGCGACGACGATCAGGAACACGTTATAATTCAGTTTTCTGAAGCATTTATCTAAATGGTTCAAGTGAACACATTCCCTGAAAGATGGTGAGATGCACAATGACCGCTGCTAGTAATCGAGAAGTAAATCGCATCCAGAGTTGTGACAACTGAGACATATATGTTGATGTCTGTGTTGAGAATACTTGTTATGCCTTTACATGATGAGCGTGTGTTTTGTTCTTCGTTGTGTGTGCAATAATGGCTTTTCGTCAATTTGCTTCTTCTTGCTTTGTGGTTTGTGGGTGAACGCGATTAGCGTGGGCCAGGTTGACCTTAAGGATGAATAGGGACACGTGGGTGTGAAACGCGGGGGTCACGTTATTAATATTGGATCAAGTGACCTAAAGTCTGTGCAGACAGCGTAATAGACATTCTAAAAAAAGCGATTGGGTCTCAATTGGCGTAACTCCATCAATTCCTGCTTCTACCCTCATACACTCTGTACCATTACATCTATTGGTTAGGAAATTGCGTGGCTTGATGCCGTGCTTTGCGAAATTACGTTGTATGACCTGTGATAACGGTAGCTTGGACTGAACATTGATTTGAAATGAATTCTTGTAATTTGTGATATGTATGTGTAGTGATACAAGAGGCTTTTGGCCATGGCTTTTCATGGTTACTTGATCCACGTGCAGCCTTGTGCGGCTCTACATCCTCTTTGTTCGAAGTAGTGTATTTTGCTATTTTTGAAGTGAATTTTATAGCTGACGTTCGTTTTGTCGTCTTCCTGTATGGTTACGTTCAATTTTGATAATTGTGTATATATACATTTCGTTGGCCTATGTGTTATATCAACCTCAATGTCATTTGTTTATTGTTGTAACCAGAGGTGTCGTTTTATCGCTTTGGCTTATCTTATTTTAGTCGAAATTAAATAGTTTCGAATCTTGAAAAACAAAACTTTCCTTAAAAATCCGTTTCTCTCAAATACGTTAGAAATGCGATTCATCTAATTGTTCTTTAGTTGTCAAGTGTTGCAGCGTGTTGAACTGGTTCGAATTAAGTGATGAGGGCCATGGCTGTTAAAATTCAGAATTTGATTCCTATTTCTTACCCTAGAAACTAGTTAATATATTCGTTCACTGAATAATTTCCAGAGGTGTGCTTGAAAAGCGCAGGCTTTCTTTGTTTTGGAATTATAGATTGAATTCCACGGCATTCCGATGAAAATTTTGTTGTCTTCCAGCTGACCTATGTTGGATATCACAGAATTAAAGTCCAAGTAATGGAAAATCGGGTTGCTTTCAACCAAAATATATATATCAATAATTGATTCGTCGTATACTTTTTCTCAAATATTTCAAGTGCTTATCGGATAAGGTGACGACATTGCCTGTTTTATAAGGCATGTGATTAGAGTAATAAGTACTTCCAATGATTCAATGATTTATAAGTTCCTAATCTTGCTTAATTCAGTCTTCGGGACGTGCTGACAGTGTTCATAGTCGTTATGGAAAGAAAGCGAATTTCTTAGTTCACTAACTATTAGTACCTTGCCCTTCAGGAAACAACACAATCTTTTTAGAGTATAGTTATTCTTGCGACTTTTGTAAGATTAAGAAATCGGGATTAATTGGTATTTTTATTTCATTTTAACAAGATTATAATTGTTTATTTGTTCAGAAAACTTTAGTTATTTCATTGTTGCAGCGATTTGCTGTACCACTTCATTAGCCTTGTCTTCGATCAATATATCACAATCTTTAGGCCATAAACTATATTTTCTGAATTTTCTACATCATGTTTCATAGCCATAGTTATTATTGTTCTTCATTTATCAGCCAGTAGAATGACTATATTACGTTCCTTTCCCAATGCTTCAGTGCATTAAAGTCGTGTTATTGTAAACAATTTTCTGTTCGTTATTCTTCAGCGTTGAAGTAATACTCCGTCCTATTTCATTCAGATTTTTCGCTTACTTTCGATGTCTTAATTTTAAATTTTTAGCTGCGCATAATCAAGCCACATCATTGTCTTTATTAACAATGAATTCTGCGTGAAGAATTCTGTTTCAGATACCATTTTTAATGTGTACCAGCCAAATTGCACTGCCCAAATTTCCTCCAGAATATCATAGAAATTAGCTACATTTAGCAATGGTCGATCTACCATTTATGTGGCCAAAAATCTAATAATCTATCAATTACTACGAACTCTAACAAAGTATGATGACATCGGTTTCATATAAAAATCTTCTGAGGTTCTACTAATCGAAACCAACGCTTTTGATATTAGTTTTTAAATGAACGGTTTTCTAAAAGTTAACCCAATTTGATTAATTAATTTCCGTTTTAGCAATTAATTTATAACTCAATTTATAAAGTCCTTGTATTCATTTTTCAGTTCGCGGTTTGACAATTCACGACATGATTTATTGTTGATGCAAAATTTAAGGTTCAATATTCAGTGTTGATACAAACTCCTATATTCCTTCAATTTAGTTTCCGAAAATCCAATGTTATGCAAAATGCTTGATCAAGATGCACTCAAAACATGCTCTTCATGTATTATTGTATCATACATTAAACAAATTACACGGTATATACTGTAAAAATTCTGTCAAAAAGGTGCCACTTGTGAAAACTTTATTTTGAAAAATTTCAAAATTTGAGGTTTAGTCTAGAAAATAAGAATTTCGAAGTCTCATTAGGAATTTTTGGAAATTTCAGCTATAGATTATTTTTTATAACAAAAATAATAGATACAAGTTACACAATCACAAAATTTCAATAACCACACTCACCTAACTGAGATTGGTTGCGGAAACTTGTTTCGAAGATAAATCATTAGTGTTGTTTAAGTATGCATCACGGCGTTTTGGCCGAGCTGTTGAAAAAGTTGGAGATTTGACCAGTTCGTTTTGAAGTGGGTTCGAATTAGAGGCAACATTGTCATTAATATTTCGACCACAAAAAATCACACTATTTTATCATAATATTTTCGAGATAATTTCGTGGGTGATAGATATTACTAGAGAAGAATCTTCGAAAATCAATCTTTAATTTTTTTAACAAAATAATTCTGTAAAGTAAACTAGGGCGCACACATTATCTACAAGAACGCTACACCAATGCCTTCACAAGGTTCGACATTTACTAAGTACGCGGTTTGAAGCGCAAACAATACGAAGATCGTATTGCAAGTCTCAATCAATTTGGAGGTGATTTGATAGTTATGTTCAATATACTGCATACCCCCAAACATCCCCTTAATCAACTATTCACGCGACTACCACCCAGATCCAGCCGGAGTCACGACTATACAGTACATATTCCCGACTCGAGACTAAACTGTCGAAGGTACTTTTATTCTGTACGTGTATGTTTACCTGGAACTACCTATCTTGTAATGTTGCACATTCACCCAACTTGGATATATTCAAATCGAATTTGGACAATTTCATGTTGACCAATCCAAACTTTGAACCTATATATTTTACACCATAAAAGTTTTGAACTTTGAAACCAGTTTCTGTCCAATGGATTTTTACTTGATTCCTGAACTGCTCAGTAAGCAAACAAATCCGTTTTTCTACCCATGTTATTCGTAATTTTCATATTATTCTATGGTTTTTGTCAAGCTATATGCTTTTTAGACCAATAAAATTGAATTGAATTGAATTGAAGTATATACGGGGAGATCAAGCTCAGATGACCGTGAAATAACGAAAATATTGTACAATGTAACTGTTAAATTGCGTGTTGAGCGCTTGGGCAATAATAGTTGTGTGATTCCGTATTCGAAGATCATGGTTCGTTGCAAGAACCCTATGTAGCATGGGTTCCAAAGTATGAAAATTTAGTATAAAAGTATTGGAAGAACATATACATGTCATTTCAACGAAATAATTTTGTGAATTTGATTCTCATGGTAATCAGAAAATTTCACGTTTGAATTTAAATCTAATCACATTTACTTAACCAATAAAGACTAATTTCTTTGAAGTACATCATTCTTTTTACAATATAACATTGATAGATAAAATTAATCTCAAGCAAATGGTTCATATATAGGTACAGAAACTAGTATTCATAACTTTAATGTTGCAAAATTACGAGGATTGAGGAAGAAAGAAATGTTGAAAGTTACGCAAACAACGTGGTTGATCTCAGGTAGACGGTACCGTATTTGGCGCTTAAAGTGGTTTGGCGGTACTTACAATTGAATGATTGTAGCAAACAGTTCGAGATGTTTGCAGCGGAATATCCAAAATACCGAAGCTACGTCAGAACCAAAGTTTTACGCTGAACAGATGTCGTATTAAGCAGCACTTCATCAAGTATTGGCGGTTAGTTAATCGCACAGATATGACAAGAGCAATTCGCTTGCTTACAATCAAGCTCAATTTAGATTGTGCACACCTGCAAAACTAAAGGTGTGACAGAAGAACATAATTAGAAAAGGTAAATAATTGTCAAAATGAAACTGTGGATGTAAACCATTGCTTCGAGTTCTAATTTTCGAAATACAAAACGCTACCGTGATCGAACAGTGTTGAATTTCAGACCGATTCTGATTGCATTCACAGTGAACGCAAATGTGTTATTTTTTGCAGTATTAACAAATAAAAAACTCAAATGACCATTTGTTAACCTAATAGTTATGGGAGTAATGTGTTGCTCACATCCCCATCCCTTACACCGCACTACCGGTTTCTGGCTGTTTGCCGTCGTCAGGTGGAGACAGTAAGATCAGGTTCAATGAGCCTTGAAACAGTGATAAATTGGTAAACAGAGTTATACTTGTATGCCACTGTTACATAGGGTTCGTACAACGAACCACGATGTTCAGACACCGAATTACAAAGTGATTCTTGGTCGAGCACTCAAGGCGCTTATGGATGACCAATGTAATGTGTTGCTCACATCCCCATCCCTTACACAGCACTACCGGTTGCTGGCTGTTTGCCGTCGTCAGGTGGAGACAGTAAGATCAGGTTCAGTGAGCATTGAAATAGTGTTAAAATGGATAACAAAGTTATACTTGTATGCCACACTTACACACAATTTTTCGGATTTATCTGCCCTTTTATCCCTAATTTTTATTCGAATTCGATATTATAAAATCAAAATCAATTTTGAGATGTGTATCAGTTTTGCAACGATGATGTTGAACGACTTTACGCTGAGGCGGTTGAGATAACAAAGTCCGGTAAGAACGCAGTCTCTAAGGTGGATGGGACTGATATCTCCACAATCTGGCGTTCGGTTATGCAGCGGATAAACATCAACATGCGTGACCCCTAGTGCGCGCACCGAGCTAATCGGTCAGCAGATGTCATTCACACCTGCCAAGGCTGAAACAATTTAGGGATTATACGGCACGTAGGGGTGGCGGCGCGTCAGTTGATATTGAACGCGCCTGTCCTTCTTAACGAGCGCAGAACCCATCATGGACTGTGCAGTTCTTAACCAGCTTGTGATTGGTCAGGTGAATGAAATTTAAGCTTGATCTCTGTTCGTACTGACACCCTTGGTCTGACGAATCTTCTGTGTCAGAAGCGAAACGTTACCAATAAACTACTCTCACCGATTCATTACAAACTTTCTTTTTTTGATGATTATGATTCCCCGATCGGTCACAAACATATTCCATTACATTAACGTTGAACCATTATCACCTTTTGTGTTCGAAATTTGTTAATTTTATCTATATGATTGAAAGTCATTCAGAAGGTGATAATGTTTGGTTGTTTCATTTTGTTAAAAATGTATAAATTTGGTCGCTCGGTTTTACAGGGCAAGGTCAATGTGCTTTATTATTTTCATTTTATTTCTAGGTTGAATAATTTAAACATTAATCATATTAATTATTCATATTTCTCAACGTTCGGTAAGATTCATTCTATTCTGAATAGGAAAAAAGTTGTTTGTTTATGAAGCGGAGACTGAACGGATATTTCCTTTTATTTCACACTAATGAACCATAGTTATTGCAGATAATTCTATTGTGCTGTTTATCTTCATTAAACAAATTTGTACATCTTAATCTCGTCATAACTAGGTGATGGTACGTTAAATTTTCGCGAATTTCTGAAGGCGATGTCAGAATATTATGTTCAACAGGGTAGCAATGAGAACAATTCGAGAAGTGCAAGCGAAGAACTATATCGCAGAGCTTTCGCGGTTAGTTTTAATATAAAATGCCATATGATTGTTTTAAATTTGATTCTTCAATTGAGCGTATTATGTGCGCATTTCTGAGCTATTATCTCATCTCCTAAACTTGATAACTATTGAGTATAACTTAATAAGCTAACTAACTAAACAAATGTATAAATAATATTCATATTTGTATACCCTTTTTATTTATTGAATGTCATAAACTCCGCAATTAAAGAATCATTTTTCTTGAATATCTTTACTGCATGAAAAAGCTTAGATATACAAATTTTTTGGTTAAAATGAACAGATTATCAATGTAAATGTCATATTTGTGTACTTATATCCAGTCTGGTTGAAATTCTGTTCTCACACTTGATAATGAAATGGACGAAAAATGTAGAGTTCTTTGCGCCTTGAGACGGATTATGATGTTTAATTTTGCATTGAAGGTAAAATGATATCGAGCGTTTTTGTTTGCATGTGTGATAAAGCAAATTGTATGTCTGGGTCAAAAATCCTCACTTGCGTTCATTTCTAGAGCGCACAACCAAGACCTGTTTCATGCTGTTTGCATCTATCAGGCTGAGGTGGTACGATCAGTATCCGCATGCCAAGGTCCCTTCGTCCTGTTTGCAAAACCGCCAATTTTGATCAGATTGAAAATGCGTCGAAAAATTCCAAATAGCAGATATATGAAAGTTGGATTACTCGCACTTTCACACAGTGGTTTAGCTGCTACAAAGGATTAATGAATACAAATACAAACCTTAATGAGAACAAATTGAGAAAGTTTATTATGTGATGGGCACAAGAGAAACTGGAGATCTTCAAGTCTGCTTGAAACTGAAATAAAAATTGTTCGAATAGATAAATTCTTTGGTGATAATTATTTAACTGTACCGACTCACGTGAGTGGTAAACCATGTACGTTTGATGAGAGACAACTTTGAGTTTGTCGAACAGCTGGGGAAATTTCTCAACGTTGTTAGTATTAGTACTCCAATGAAGCTTTAAACAACAATAAGATCGCCCATATCGCATGCGTGTTTTATACCGAAAATTGAAGAGCAAAACAATTTTCAAAAAAATGATTTTCTTTATTTATGTTTCTCAACGCTTGAACCGTTTAATCTAGTCCATCAGGCTTCTCAATTGAAAAACTTGAATTTTATCGAATAAGGACATTTTTCTTGATTTGTAAGAGAGACTACCTAACTGATAGACAAGTAAATTTAAGTTATTTAACAATACCGATGCAATTACAACTGACTAGAAAAAACAGCGTAAAATTGACCGATCAGAGGTATTCAACTTCTGACATATGGTGCATATCAGCAAGCTAAATATATTG
>JACCGJ010018682.1:0-47312 GCA_013407085.1 Atriophallophorus winterbourni | reverse complement strand
TTTTTGTTCTTAAATTATGATAATAAACATTGACAAGATTAAAATATTTGTTGCTAAAATAGATGCGTATCACAAAAATTAGTAGAATCAAGATTTTATGGCGAAAAAAGCAATCGCTTTTTTTACATGTACCACTGGTTGACACCTATAAAAATACAGAAGATGCTATCAAAATTATATTGAGGTGTTTGGTTTGTGTGGGTTCATATGGGATTCAATATACAGTGCCGATAGTGGAGTGCACTTTGATATCCAGTTTCAATTTGAAATCAAGAATCGTAGTTGCGTTTACAATAACCTGTGCTAGTGAATTCCACAGAAAGCAAATACGCACCACGAATTAATGACGTCTATCATCGAGTATTGTGTGATTTGAATGACTCCGTGTATGCTTAGGGGAAGTGACTTCTATCAAATCGCGGAGCTGGTGATTTTCCATCCGCAGTATTTTACACGTTAAGATTATGCTGTTCCTTACTCTCTTTTGTGTAAAATCAGTCAATCTCAGAATGGCCATTCGATCTTGTTATGGGATGTGCTGCATCTCATCAACTAGTTTTGTCGCCCTGTAGTAAATTTTGCCCAGTAATTCCATGTCTTTACGCAGCCACGGTGCTCAAACTGAGATCATGTATTCTATCGTCGTATGACAACCTGAATTAGCGGAATGAATACGCTCTTTGAATCGGATGTAGAAAGAAAGCTTTATTATTACATTTTCGTTTTACGTCATAGTTAAGTCGCTTTGCTGTTTACCACAGGCTTATATACCCATGTTCTCTACTTTACATTGAAGCATTTACACCGTTCAGAAACTTGTTATCATTTTATAGTCACATCAAATTTGTAGGTTCGTCAGATACGAAAGTTTGAATAAATCTCAGAACACAGAAATTAACCACTCAGATATTTTAATAGTAGAAAAAGCAATAAGCTTAACAAAATCTAGAGAATTTTGAGATATATGGTGTAAAAACGTATGACCATCCACGAGTTAATCGAGTAAAAATTAAAGGGCTTTACGTACATTGACGGTATTTCAAATCGAATCCCACACGGGTTTGTTTATTGCATACTGTGTATGCCATTGTGCTAAAATTATACTCATCAATCCAAAACCATTTGATTGTATACTCTTTCTGCTAAATATTCAAGAGATCACACTAAAACTCATACAGTTAATAAAAGCATCTTTATACTAAAGCAAGATAAAGGTTTCGTCATCAGAGGTATCTTTCGGCTTTATGCCATCCACTGAGCAATGGATCACAATCGATATTAATGAAAAACGTGTGTTTTGAATACGAAACACGACAAAATATACGTTCTAATTTCGATTCATTTTCAGCTAACGACTTGACACTCTTTAAGCACATCAGGTCTTGCAAATGTCGTTCATATCATGTTCTCTTCGTTGTACGAACCCTATGCAACAGTGGCATTGAAGTACAACTTTGTTTACCACTTATCTACTTCTTCAAGGCTCACTGAACCTAATCTTACTGTCTCCACCTGATGACGGCAAACAGCTAGAAACCGGTAGTGGTGTGTAAGTGCGGAGGATGTGAGCAACACTTTTCTTTAGTCATATACTCTTCAGTTTTGAAAACAAGTTATTCATGACGTGGGAGCTGAATACTTGAAAGGCTCATCCAACAAAATCTCACCAGTGGATATTTCTGTGTTAGTTTGCCTCCTGCTGAAAGCCTGGAACCGAAACCGATGGCCGGAAAAAGTTGATCACTGTAGAAACGAACGCGTGGTTAGTGGCTACGTAAGAAATCCAAAATGATTTTTACGAGAAAAAATTAACTTGCTCATTGTGTTTTTCATCGAGTATTATTGAAATAACAAACGCGTTTCAAGTAATACAAACATTATTGTTACGGATTCTAAATCAGAAGAAACTGAGTACATTAATGATTCAATTTAATAATTGATACGTCAATTTTATGTAAGATTGGTAGTACCAGACAGTACTAAGTAATTCATAAACCGCATAAATCGTGGTCAGTGGGTAACCTCACTTGCGTTACAAAGGAATTTTGCAAAAGAAATATGAAAGCTCTTGAGTTTGATCACACTATTTGGAACAAAATTACTCTTGACCTTGATTTTTGTATACATTTTTGTAAAGCGTAAACTGGAGAGGAGCAGACATTGCTCTCATTTGCCCATCATAGATCACGTAATCAGTGTGCAACTGACGTCCGATGATCGCTGCGAGAGAGATCGTTCCTCATAAATCGGACTGTTTAGACGTTCTAAAAGCTGCGGAGCATCAAATCATCATGCGCTTGTGGTGTACATTCATGGTCAACGTCGACCAAAGAAAGCCGACAACAACAACAACAGATTCCAGTATGTAAATCTAGGAAATAAAGAAGCCTAAATACAATAAAGTGGGTTTCACTTCAACAAATTTATTCTTTTGAATTGATAGCTTGACCGGGATCCACTTTTTGATAAGTAGAAACTCTATGCTGCACGTACCCGGTGAAGACAAATGTACGAAATTATTGGTTAAAATTTCAAAAGATGATTTAATGTTAAACAGGTTGCGTTTGTAATCTTCTGTTGGATAAGGCTAGCACGACAAACCTGTTCAATCGTATGTGTCCATCCACGTGTAGACGGGGTAAAACACATAACCATGAACAAAAGTGCTCATTTACATGCATTTCCATCACACAAGCACTTCACAACAACAGTGGGTCAAGTGAGCATTTTTCACAAATTGGGTGAGCAAAACGTGGTAAAATTCAATCAAATTAATGATATTTTTAAAATCAAAACTACGGCTATTGTTGACAGTGTAATCAGTTTTCAAATTTAAAGCAGTTACAACCTGTCATATTCTTGTAGGATTTCCATGACAGCTTGAATGGCCACGTCATATTCGTTGCACAATTGAGCTTTTTCGATTTGCAAATTTGTTGCTAATTGTGGATCGGCCGTTGCATGCTTGGATAAATCCACCCCGACGACAACATTGATACTGGTGCTGAAAAAATTAATGATTATTTTGTCATTAGATTCAAAGTATTCTTATGGAGATAAGGATGATTGCGACCGCAATATTATTACATCACCTATTAAACAAAATATATTGCTTTATGTTAAATATTATATACCCGAACAAGTTTGTTCTCATAGTTATTTCTACATAAAATAAGTTAAAGATAAAAGACATAGATAATTTTCTATCCGTCCTGTTGTGGAATATTCCATCCAAGCCTGGGCACCATGGCTGAGGAAGGATATTGAACTATTCGACAAGATTTATCATCGTGCGACAAAGTTGGTCTCCCGGTACAGAAATTTGCCTTCCGAAAAGCGAATGATAAAACTGAATCTACACGATTTTACCCAACGACGGATACGTAGTGACCTCATGTTGACATTCAAAATCCTGCATACTGAAAACCATCCCCTTAAACACTTGCTAAATCCCAATGGCCTTACTCGAACACGAACACATTCAAAGGCATTCCGCATTCTCGATTGGATATTCGTCGTAATTTTTTCTCGGTAAGAATTTGTTTCACATGGAAATATTTGCCTGAAGAAATCACACGCTCGGAATCTGTTGAGGTTTTCGCTTCCAAACTCGATGAGTTTATGACGAACCATGCGGTACGTGACTGTCCCTATTGATGTTTGAGAGATTTTATATTTTTTATTCCATATATCTTGTGATCCTATGGTTATTGTTAAGCTTACTGCTTTTTCTACCACAAAAATTTCTGAGTTCTGAGTTCAGAGCTGATGATATTAAGCAAAATGGCGCCTGTGCAACATGAAGTCGCGCTATACATTCTGCAATATAAGCTTAAAGTTCATTCAATGCTTCATTCTCATCTAGGGTGCAATGAAACTGCATACGAACGTTAGTCTGGAAACAAATTAATGCTGACGCACTTTTGAATATCTATCGGTTAAATGGGTTAAATATTTAGAAATCATCATATAAATTTGAGTTCACACACCGTCTGAGTCTATAAGAAATTCGCTCGTTATTTCTAAAAGTTCGAAGAATTTGAAGTTCAATATTGATTAACCAATAATCACAATACACCAGAATTACCTCTGTGCTAAAGTCCCCTATTCGTGGCATTGAATATTTCCATTAAATAACTTCGGCCATAATTCACGCTCAAGTACTTCCGCGTCGATGCTAGATGTTAACTTAACCAATTGCAATATAAGTTAAAATTTATTTTCAGTCTAATGTTTTGTTCTCATCACTACTGGTTTATTTTCTCCTGGTCTCTACCATCAGAAATTGTAGTAATATTCTATGAATCAATTTTTAAACAAGAATCGAAAGTTTCATTTCGACGGATCACAAGTTGGCACCTAGTGAATGAAAATTCTAATCGTAAGCAAGAGCTTCAATTCTAGATTTAATTTCATTGTCTGAAAAGAAAACACCTCTACATAAACCACAGAATAATATGTGTAATACGAACACTGTAACCGGTTGAATCCTTATTGGGTTAATTACTGGACTATTTAAGGTGAAATCCACAGCGTAGAATTTGTTTCCGGTTGTAGAGTAAAGTAGCGTAGGTAGATCCATAAGTTGAGGATGCATAATTTCGTTTGATGTGTGGCTTAACGGCCTAGAGTGTATCAAGATTTCGCCCAAACATGTTATGAGTTAGGAATTTCACAACAAACTAAGGTACACCGATCCAAGTTAGACTAACTTCCGTGCTAATATGGGTCGTTGGCATTTGAATCGTAGTGAGGTCCTCCATTGACTTAGATTGAATAAGCACCACAAAGCGGTGATTTGTAGGAGTCAAATTATTTTAAATCTCAATTGAATACCCTTGGCGAGGACGACGTGGAAATTCGAATAAGATTTCTGGCAACATTTATCTCGTATGCCGATTTTTCACTAATCACGTCTGCACTAGTGCACACGTGAACTTAGATTAACTGCGCCAAATTGCCGACATTCAATTAATTGACACGTAACACTACTCTAAAAAGCAAACAACGTGAATCGGCAATGAATCCTATTGACTTATGATTACCTGGGTTGAAGTCTGTAGCAGCGTAATTTACCCTGTGATTGTTAATTATTTGTGTCTATGGTGGCGTAAAAATCTAGCAAAGTGAACACAGGAATGACAAATAGTCGCACGACTCATGATCAGAATGTAATAAGTTTAATACATTGTTGCTAATTAGTGAAACTATTCGTTCATCTGGTACGAAGATCTATTTTGTAAATTTAATGAGAACAGTGGACACGCGGAAAACAATTGGAATCAGGTCATGGTTTTTGTAACGATCAGGCTTTAAAATGAGTAGAAATTTAGGTTTGCATTTACATGAGCGCACCATGAGAAGTACCTATGTTTCGTTACATTCAATATTTTGCATCGTTTGTAAAACCAAACTAAATCCTCTCTTACTACTAAGAGATGGTGTCGGATTTTATCGCATGCATGGATAGTATTTAAAAGGGTCTTAAGACAAACTAATTAAACAGCAATTGCCTAATGACATGATCACAACGTACGTTGCCTGCCTACATTTAGAAATTATATTTTATTGGTAAAACTGTGTTTATTTGAACTGTTAATCTTAGGTGCAACACAGATGGCGTATCTTTAAATGAGCAGATATTTATGAGTGAATGATTTCGAATAATAGAAACCGTAAGCATTTCAGAATGCATGGGGCTCAATTTAATCTATTCAATCATGTTCTCACCGATCAATTATTGCCTTATCGTTGTGATGTACCGTTTATTGGCTCACTAACAGGCACGAGTTTGGTCTTATTTGAAAGGATTTCGGTGTTGTCGTCTGCAATGTTTGTGTTTTCGTAAGTGTGACGGATAAACAAACTTTCATCTCGATGGTTTTCAGAAACTTACATTTATCCTGACAAACTCTGATGAACCAGTCAATAAAGATATTAAATTAAATGCTCAATGAACCATATCTTATAATTTACACTGAAAGACGATAAATTAACGGAATTCCCATGTGAAGATTAATTTCGGGGACTGGTATCGAAATGTTACACCGATTGTTTGAAGAAGGTGTAATCAGACCTTATCATTTGGTGGCAATGGATACACATGCTTTACACCCGAGCCGAGATTCTACCAGAGTTTTAAAGTCATGCTCGTCTTTAGAGTTTTCGAACAATCTCAGTGTTACAATCATATCCTCTACTTTGCTTGAGGACCAAAAGACCCTTATTATTGTGAACTAGTATTTTCAGCAAACTTAAAAAATTCTAAATAAAATATTCTTTTTCCATATTTTCTTAGAACAATTAAGACTGCAATAGCAGCAGTGATGTGCTTGAGTTCAAATACAACTCAAGTTCAATGGAAAAGAAGATCACGAGACGCACCAGGGATGTTTGGCTATTGAACCAGGGCATCTTTCATTGCAATTGTGTAAGGTCAATGAACTCACTTTCAAGTAAATATGCTGCATTCCGCTTTTTGTGTAGTTGCTAGACAAGCCAATGTTCAGCGACAAAATACCTCTGATTGTCTCGTATCAAAATCATTGGGAGTTAACAGGTGAAACACTCTGAATTGAATTGAAGAATTCCAGGGTATTGCTAGTATACTCTTAACTTGAACGCGATGCTTAATTTCATTGCCTATTTTCGGTAGATTTTAATTCGATGAATTAATTTGCGTTTCACCACGATAAAATAAATGGAGAATTTTCAGTATGATGAATAGATTGTCTATCATAAATCAAATTTTGTACAAGACGTGATTGTATCTAAATGTTTACCAACTGGTGAGAAACGGTGCGTGATATAATTCGAAATGTTCGAATACTTACCCCCCAAAGATGTAGTCCAAAAAGGAGAAATGTGATTGAGCAAAATATAGCTGAACATTCAGCTACAAAGGTGAAAATAACGGTGATGTAAATCATCTTTCATAATTAATGTTTATGTTTAACAAAAGATAAGAGCAATCGAGTTGATAAATATAAATAGATCAATAAAAAATGTTGTGTTCTTCAAGCGTATGCAAGTAAGTCATTGAATATATACTCTTAAATGTAGTTTTTTACCGAAAGCTTCAATAGCGTAAACGATTCAATACATGAAAAGGTATAACGTTCGTGACAATCTAAACATTTGTGACGATGTAAGAACAGCTATAAAACATTTTTTAGATTAAAGTGGCGTACATAGAGGAATAATGACACTATTATTGTACGACTATTGATGTTAGATCACAAAGGCTTTTTTTAAAATTTGATTTGTGATTTTAATGTTTACGTGAAAGTTGTATCGAAAAACGTAAATTTTATAGCCAAAATATTTAAACATGGTGCATAAAACTATGTTACATTTATGCCATCAAGATTTCATGAAGTAACGAGTCAATATTGTCCTTAAATTTAGCTAAAATTTCTTGAAATACCAATTGCGACAATTATGTCAATCATGTTAACATTTCATTTGTAAGATAGGCCCGATGAACGGACGTGAAAATTACAATTATATAATGGATTTTAACAGCAAGGTGCTTAAGTTAAGTTAAAATCAGTTCTGTCAATCTAAAACGAGACTATATGTATCCATTCAAAATATTAATTTATATATATATAATCGTTTGGCAAAATTAATTTTCCTGTGATATGATTTCCTCAAATCTGAGCAAGGCGGACATTACTCTTTATGATTGGATGAATTCCACCCAACTTTCCCACGTAACGCCTTATTTCTAACAAGCGATGATGCAAATCACTTTTGTATCCGGACGTAAGCTATAACATGTGGTATCCTTTAGCATTATGTGGGCAACAGCTGAAGAATGACAGTAAAAGATACGCCACCATCTGTTCTCCAACGGACTCGGCGAAGCAAGATTGATTTGTGAATCGATAGCAAGAAATCATTCACCCGAGTTTGGAACTGTGGATCGGGTACCACGATAATGTCAATAAATCGCTAATTGCTCAGATTAGTTAATTAATTGATGAATTAGTACCACATGCATTGTTTATTGGTATATAAACAAGTAAAAGTGATTTTGATAAGTATCAGTGAATTATGAATACTGCTTAGACAAGCGGAGTGACAGAACTTTGTGGTTTTTACAAGTCATCTCAATTTGGGCCTTAAGTAACTTTCCACAGCAGTAGAAGACAAAGAAGAAAATGACTATATCCGTGTACACGAATATAGTAGTAGTTGATGAGATAGCCTTTGTTATTCTCAGTTTGACATCACTGGTGACAATACTCTGGTGTAATCTCCAAGTATATTTCAACAAAATCTGTCATGGAACTGGTCAGGAATGTCATTTTAAAAGTGTATGGTTCATCGCCGTCATAATTAGGTGTAACGAACTATTATGAATTAATTCACAACGAAATAATCCTGGGCTCCCATCATATCAGTGATGTAGAGCAGTGCTTATAGTCAGATTGTTGTTTAACAACTCCCAACTCACTGGTTACCACGGGAAATCTGAGAAGTATAAGACTACGTCCGTTAGGTTTCCAAATAATATTGAAATTTTGTCTAATCAATTTCTCACTGCGAAAATCCGAATATTACACATTCGGAACACTCACGGATCGAATATAAATTCAAAAGAATTGTTTCCTTTTATTTCCTAATGCTTAGTGATATGTTCAGTAAGTGTGGATCGAATATACATGGAGATCTTGGCTGAAGAACCGAAAGCTTAACTGCTGTAGGTGTTATGGATTCCAAGATCCAAGATTTATAGTGAAAAAAGCAAATTGCTGTACAATACCATAGAATATACGTATAAAAGTTAAACAAATCGTACTTTAATGTTTGCGTCTATGTGCTTCAAAGGAGGAGCAAAAGTAATTTTAAATGTGACCTGGAGAGAGGAATTTTCCATCGAAAATATATGTTTGGGTAATTTGTTTTCCAGGTGTGTGCGCGTAACAAGCAACCACTGAGGGATTTCAGTCAACTGTGGCCAACACAGTATTTTGTTCCACAAACACCCCGCATTAGTGTATACACAATTAATATTGGTTTTGGTATGTAACGATTATGTATGGATGGTGTCTATTTGTTCGACCCCCGGAGAGCCGGACCATTGGGGTTATTTGAACCTCCTTCTGATATTGAGTTTTAAGTGTCTTTGCACGGCAGTGCTTCAGCTTGTGTTTCTGAGGCTGCCTTTAATGTGTTTCTTCTAACGTCACTGGGAATAATTTTCCGGTGTAGTCGCCAAGTATGTCTGACGAAGTTTGTCATAGCATTTTAAACAATTACATCCTTCGGACGATAGAATACATGATCCCAGCTTGGGCACCGTGGCTGCCTAAAGACATTGGATTGCTGGATAATATTTACCAGCTAGTTGATGGGATACAGCACATCCCATATCAAGAGCGAATGGCTATGCTGTGATTGACCGATTTTACACAAAGGCGAGTAAGGATCGACATGATCCCTAATTACATAAAAAATAATGCGGATAGAAAATCACCCTCTCCACGATTTGATAGAAGTTAGTTCCCCTAAGAATACACGGAGTTACTCAAGTTGTCTCGTTTTACCGCAACCAAGACACGATTGTAAACGTCATTTCTTCTCGGTGTGTACTTGCTTTCTGTGGAATTCACTATCACATTATGTTTTGAACGCTCCTACGATCCTTGATTTGAAATCGAAACTGGATATCAAAGAGCCCTCTACTATCGACCCAATAAGATCCTACACAAACCAAATACATCAAAAGAATTTTGATTGCATCCTCTGTATTTTTATAGCTGTCATCCAATGGTACATGTGAAGCATTTGATTTTTATTCTCCGTAAAATCTTGATTATTCATTCTAGCACTTGTTAGGAAAGTGAGTTTCAAAGGATTTAGTCTATCACCTTTGTAATTGGATGACCGTGGTATCCTGAAGGTACTCGCAACGACACACTCCCACGCTGCTATCGTTTCTGCGATGTAAAGCCACTGTTTGTAGTCGTGTTGTTGTAGTTTAACAGCCTCCATCTAATTGGCAGCCTCTGGAACGTCTAGAAGGATTAGACTGTGCTCGTTGCCCTTCTTATGAACATCGAGACTTGTTTTTCTTTCTCACCAGTGTATATCGGCGTAGATCCGAGTATTGCACTCGGGAATCTCACGTAGCATGTAAGAATTTAAAAGAATAGTTTCCATATCCTTCTCACTATTTGTATTATTTTTAGTAGACGCGGTTAACCTAAATGTTGGGAACTTGGATGGTGAACCAAACATGTAACTGCTGTAGGTCCGATGGTTTCCGAACCATTCATCATATAAAGGTTGGACAATTGTTCTAGGTCGTGTCCATGGCTATTCGCAAAAAGTGTCTCGTTATATTCCTGCAAGTTGGTACTAATTACACTGAAATGTTTCGAGAACATTTGGGCTGTGACCTTCGTATTTGAATCCGTTGGTTTCAGCTGAACCTTCGGATGAGCGGATGGCTTTGTTTTCGTTACCTTTATTAGGTTAGAGGAGTTTAGGTCTGATATGTCATTGACAGTCGGTTTATAAATAGGGGGTCTTAATGAGGAGAGCGCTCTGCAAGACACTCAGGTAGATTTATAACAGTTGAGCTTTCGCGTGGAATGATCTGCAGAAAAGTATATTTTATCTGGTTGGCATTTCAGACTATATTTTCCGATTTTTCGGTAGTTGTACCGGTAAACCAGGAGTTCTGAGCTGCAACTAAAGTTTCAAATGATGCCTTTAATGTTTGTATTCTGAGCTCTAAGCTAAGCATGCGATCATCCAGGATGCATTGCTGGACACTTGTTGAAGTAGGCAAACCCTCGTGATGTGTTGCTTACCTCCTCGAAATTACACTTCACTACCAGTTTCTGTCTGTTTGCTGTCATCAGGTGGAGACAGTAAGATTAGTTTCAGTGAGCCTTGAAAAGTGGATAAATGGTATTCAAGTATAACCTTGTTTAGACAAACCCTCATTTACATCTCTTCGACAATGCTTACAGACGTAGCGTTTTCATCATGTAGGATCGATATCGCCTCCGCGGTCAATGATTTGTTACATTTTGCGCGACACGTAATTGAGCCTTTGCGACACGTGATGGATTTGACCTAACTACTAAAAACTTTCTCATAGACAACACATGGTTAGCGAATAGTAGATTGTTCCCAATGCGAAGAAATTTGAGTGCAATCGGTTAGTAGATTGTTCCATTTTAATGGGGTCGACCAAAAGTACAGCCGAAGCGGTAAGAAAATCCATACGGCCGGGGTTGGTTGGCGAGGTATTGTGTTGATTTGGCGTGAAATAACGAGGTCTAAGTAATTGATTGGAATGTGCTTGGGACCCATCGTGTATTCATGATGAAAAGAGATTTGAGTGCAATCGGTTAGAACAGGTTTTGGTTAACGTTTCACTTCTGACATATAAGCTTTGTCAGACCAAGGATGATAGTCAGGAAAGGGAACATGACTAATTAGCAGTCAATCCACCACCACTGATTTGACCTTACCGCTAAACAACGTGTTTGTGCATGGAAGCAATTTAGTTAACTTCCTTGAATTTATGTTCAAACGAATGCAGGGAGTTTTCACTTTTTGAAAACAGATGCGGGTGATTAAAATCGCCCATGATCAGCAATTAGGTAGTCTGGCAGCTTGTGATGTATTGCAAAGATTCGATTAGTTTATTATTAAAAGAGCTTTCAGATGATGGCGAGCGGTAATTGATGCCGATCGTACATTCGTCTCCATTCACCAGATTTACTTAACACGACATCGTATCAGGAAGGCTGAGATCAGGATGATCGATTACATTACACTACGTTAAACGTTCATGAAAGTAGACTGCAACTCACACCGCCGGATCTTAGGCGATCGAGACAGAGTAGTGACATTTTCGGAATCGAGAGTTCATCATCAGTCATGTAAGGCTGGAACCAAGTCACTGTAACTGCAACCAAATCGGCTGAAAGTCTGTCACAAAGCTCGCATAGTTCAACTAATTTGTTGGTTAAACACTGAGCATTCCTATATTTGTACATGATCGTATTTATCTTACACAACGTGGGATCATCTAATGTAGCTATTTTGACGGTCAGTAACAAGATTGCAATCAAACGGTGACTGCGACGGTTCACTGGGTGCTAGTGAGTGAACACGCTTGGGCACGCTTAGTCTTACGTCTGGTGGAAGTTTGCGCGGTACGATTTCCAGTTGGTATTGTTAGCGATAGACATCGCCTTTGCAGTTGGAGGATCTAGGTATTCGAAAAGTGTTTAAAACAATTGAATCACGAGATCCAATGGCATCGGAAATGTATAACCATTGTTTCAAATCGTGTTGCTTTAATTCCGAAGCTGATACTGCATCAACATTTTCGGGGACATTTTCGTGGCATACACGCACAACTTGTTTACCATTCTTTCACTGTTTCAAGCGCCTTCGGATCCTGATCTTGCCGTCCCTATCTGATGAGTGCAAACAGCACGAAACCAGTTGTGGATTGTGTGTGTGATGGAACTGCATGCAACTGAGCATCGGTGAATAGAATAGTAACTGCATTTGGGACAGGTGGCTATTCAATTATAAGAATATAGTAATTTTATATCGCGAAAACATTTTTCATGAGTTCAGAAGAATACTTCGGGTGAGGCCTTTACAAATTCAACGATCAAGTATTCCGAGAGGAAACCAAAAGTTATCTACTGAGAATTCCTTGCATATCATTTTGAAATTCCACGATAATTACAAAAATGAAATTGAATTAAAGTTATTATTTTAGATCTCGACGGTGAATAATAATCCGTGAAGCACGAGACTTATTGTAGGTGAAAGTGGTAGAAATGCATGCATATAAACAATTTTGTTCATTGAGATGTGTTGAAACACTATCTACATATGTTCGGGCAAGTAATTGAACAGGTTGATCGCACCAACCTTACTTAACAGTGGCATACAAGCGAAACTTGTTTTCCATTCTTCAAATGTTTCAAGCGCATGCGGATCCTGATCTTACTAACTCTACCTGATGAGTGCAAGGAGCACGAAGCAGGTCGTGGGGTGTGTGTGACAAAATGCATGCAAATGAGCATTTTTGTGGTACAAACGCAGTTTACCGAAGATTATCGAACTGTAAGTTCGACTGCAATGTGCGCTCAATTAATTTGATTGCGCTCATATCAATTAATCTTGTTATTATTGCATTAAGTTGTTTTATTTCCAAGAAATAATATGTTTAGTCACCAGTGTATATGTGTTGATTAGACACATTCTTATGCTTAATAGAATTTAAGCAATCCTATTGCATCAACTCACGTAGCCAGAATCTTGATAGAACTTTTTTCGCTTCTTTTTTCCAGGATTTATCAGCTAAAAATTAGAGATAAACAAATATAACTGATACGAAACAGAATGGTGCAAAGAACAGTTTCCGATTTTATATTATTTTCAAAGTAAGATTTGTACAGCTGAGCGAGCGTTCTCTATGGAAGTTTGTAAGAAATTACGTGTAATTTTAATATTACCACGGTAACCAAGCAGTCAATCGTTGTGAACAATTTTTCTAGTGACATTCTTTGAAGCACTGATAAAATTTAAGTGAAATTTAGGCTTTAATCATCAAGCGGAAGATATCCATTGAATGCTTAATAAATGAGGGTGTGTTGAGCATATTAAATCGGTAAAACTCAATTGCGGAATTCCCTTGTATGCAACATATTATCTATTGTTCATCTGATAATGCGGTGGAATTCAGTTGAAGTGCACCAGTGTAATTAAATCGCTCGCAAACCGTGCTTGACATACTGAGATATTAACATGTTTTCACGATTTAATCGCTTGTTCAACCACTAAGTAAATGCGTGTGCAAAATCATTCAAGGTAAGCAGTACGCTCACCAAGCTCAGATGGAAATCTACGATCGGAATCTGTCGTTTAAACCAATTATATTTGTATTGCATTATTCATACGACGTCAGAGGTACTCGTAATTTAGGCGCGGTTAATTTCATTAGTTCACATGTGTCGTCAATATGAGTATTCTTTATTTACCAGAAGTTACATTACATTTAAATGCACATGACAAACTAAAGGCTTTTCATTCATAGGTTCGGAAAGCCCATTTGAACAATATTGCTTCAAATCATTCAGGCTTGTCCCAAGATCCTATTGAATATATCGACTTTGTTAATTAATATTGACTAAAAAACCAGACAGTTATAGAAAATCATTTTCATCTAAACAAACTCTTTGACGTCACTGTGAGATAAGGCCGGCAAGCTCAATCCTGTTAACTACATGTGCAAACATGTGGATGGCGTAAACCTTTGTGCTTGAAACAAAAATTTGTATGTAAAATGTGTGACGGGAATACATCCATCGTAATATGTTACTATTTTATGATAAGTTGGAAAATATACAAATATAAATATCGGTTTTTCTGATTCTACAATATCTATCTATTCTATTACTGTTAATTAAACTTAAAAAACAATAAATTGTTGAAAAATATTCTTTAATAAGTGAGGATGGGATGGTGTAAAGTATCACGATGGTTAAAAACGAGTCAAGAGTTAAAGATATATGGTAATTTCTCTTGATGCTGACGTACTTCGCGCTTCGCAAGGACATTTACACACAACATTGAAATTGTTTCGGGTTTACGTAAAATAAATGCTAGGTCATTAATACAACAGCTGTTGCAAAATCTCCGAAATCAGAAAATCTCAGATCATTGTATGGTTGTAAATACAATAGGATTAACCAGACCACATGATGATGGGGTATTTTGGAGTAACAACCTTCCGACAGTTAATGGAGACAGTCTGATATAGCTCGTGGTTTCTTCATGTATTGAACGACCTCCGAAGCGACAACCATAACCGATTCTAGGAGTATGTTTTCTTCAAGCATGACATTTCAAGTAAACGGAATTCTGATCGAGAAAATAACTATCGTTATAATACAATCGAGAGTGTGGGAGGCTCAAAACATTTACATGTTCTCGCGCAGCATAGGAAATTAACGTTGAATTTTGAATCGCTTCTCTCTATATCCAAATGACTATGGGAAGCATCAGCACTACTAATAAACTGCGGATTTTGACTTCGGCTGGACAAGAAAAATACGTAAATCCAATGTTTAATTTCAATTATTCTCACTGTAAGAGGCACACATTTCCGCTAGCCTTACTTCAAATGATGTCGTCAGATATGCGCTGCGTGAACGCCACTTAGTGTGTTGATGATTATTCAATGTAAATTCCAACAAATTAAAGTGAGAATTTGTGCAATAAAACATTGGAATACATAAATTCTAAAATATTCAATTACATACCTTGAAATCAATACCATGTTCTTCTGCCTGCAACAATGATTTTACGGTTGTTGAAAATTCCCCAATAAGATCACTGAAATGTAAAGTATGTTTGCTAGCCTTAAGAGAAAGAATAATCCCGTCACAAATAAGCTAATAATTTCAAACTGCTATATTTAAAAATAATATCAAATCGTTTTTAAAAAGGTGCTTACTCGAGTTCCGTGTCCACATCTTCGCTGTTTCGCATGTTGAATTTCATTCAAACAAGATGAATTTGTTAGCATTTCATGCATGTTGAAATGATAAAATAATTATTTTTCAAAATAATCAATTTTAAACGAAAGCCACCATAGCTAGTAAGTAATACACGGTTGATAATTTTTTTATATTTTGAAGGGTGTCGAATTTATCATTTTGTTATAAAAATATCAAGTCATGAAAAAAGAAAGTTTGTAATGAATCGGTGAGAACTCAGTACAAGGATAAGTGAACTCAAAATTCGAATCGGTAAGCAGCCACGCAATTCCAGTGAATATTAATCACCGATCAGAGTTTCAGCACTAGCTGAACATGTGCTGAATACAGGTCACAGAGTTGAGCTTGATAACGTAGATGCGATAAGGCGGGGAATAAAACCATACATTGAACGACTTCACGCTGAGGTGGTTTAGATAACAAAGGCTGGTAAGAATTCCGTCAATAAAGTGGATAGGGCTGATATCTCCACAATCTGGCGTCCGGTTCTGCAGCGGATAAGCATCAACATGCATGACCCCTAGTGTGCACACCGAGTACTCAATCGAGCTAATCAGTCAGCAGATGTCATTCACACCTGCCAAGACCTAAGCAATTGAGGGATTATATGGCACGTACGGGTGGTGGTGCGTCAGTTGATATTGATCGCGCTTGCCTAAATTAACGAGCGCAGCACCCACCATGGACTGTGCAGTTCCTAACCACCTTAGGATTGGTCAGGTGAAAGAAATTTAAGCTTGATGTTTGTTCGTACTGACATCCTTGGTCTGACGAAGCTTCTGAGTTAGAAGCGAAACGTTACCAATAAACTACTCTCACAGATTCCTTACGTACTTTCTTTATTCATGATTTTGATTCCTCGATCGGTCACAAACATTTTCCATTACATTGCCAATATCAAATTGTGTTCAATAATTTGGTTACGCTATATGG
The DNA here is from genome assembly GCA_013407085.1 of Atriophallophorus winterbourni. Taxonomy (NCBI): domain Eukaryota; kingdom Metazoa; phylum Platyhelminthes; class Trematoda; order Plagiorchiida; family Microphallidae; genus Atriophallophorus; species Atriophallophorus winterbourni. The sequence goes on along the minus strand of JACCGJ010018682.1, from coordinate 30,825 downwards.
ATCCAAAAGAAATACATTAAACAACAATTTTTGTTTGGAACTTTCCAGATCCCAGTGATCATAAAACAAAATCGTATATTTCACCACAGGTTAAATCACCGTAATTATTTATCATATTATAATAAAATTCTATCTAAAATGATCGTAAATTATAATCGCATCATTTAAATCAATATAATCGGTTACGCAGTTTCTAAACTCAAAGTGAGCATACGTGCCAAATCGTAGATATTTCCTTCGCACGGTCTCCTGCCATATGCTCGAATGACTACGATAAATGAATGACTGTATCAACTCCAACATCAAACAAAAATGGGGTGTGCGAAAAATGCAGACAAATGAGCTGTTTTGAAAAATGCTATTCGTTTAAAAAGTTATTAAAATTCGTCGTTTTGATAATATTAGAGTATATCAAGTTGTTTAAAGAACTGTCAAATAAAATTTATTATTACAGAAACTTTATACTTCTGTGAGATTGTGAGTAGCAATATATTGGTCAATTTATGGCGCCTCACGCGCTTCGCCAGGAATAACATTGTGATACGATTCTGTGTTTGAACATCGTGGTTTGTTGTACGAACCCTATTCAACGGTGGCATTCAAGTATAACATTATTTACCATTTATCCACTGTTGCAAGGCTCACTGAACCTAATCTAACTGTCTCCACCTGATGACGGCAAACAGCCAGAAACCGGTAGTGAAGTGTAATTTTAGGGGATGTGAGCAACATATCACTTTGGTCATCCATAAGCGCCTTGGGTGCTTGACCAAGAATCACTTTCTGATTGTGTGTTTGAACATCGTGGTTCGTTGTCCGATTCATATGCAACAGTGACAATCACTGAGCCTAATCTTACTGTCTCTACCTGACGAGGCCACACAGCCAGAAACCGGTAGTGGAGTGTAATTTCGGGAGATGTGAGCAACACATCAAAATTGTGATACTTTGTTTGATCATTATAGTGTTTTATACTTTTGTGCAACACAACACGATTCATTATGCGCGGTAATCACTTACGAGTCTCCATGTGCACCGTCCCAATCGTAGCAGCGGAAAATAATTTCACTGATTTGAGAAAAAAATAGGAAATTAGTTACAAATGTGAATGTGATCGGTGGAGACATTTTCTCAATGACCGATGATGATATCCAGATAACTTGAAATATTGACTTTTATGAACCTAAAATTTCTGACCACGGAATCTCATACAGAATAATATTATTTTCAATTCAGGGGATAGTTAACGGCTTACATATTTTATTCGAAAGTAATGAATTTCAAAGTTATACTTGTATGCCACTGTTGTATAGGGTTCTTACAAAGAACCAGGATGTTCAAATACAGAATCAAAATGATTCATGGCCAAGCACTCGAAGCGCTTAAAAATACCAGTGTATTGTGTTGCTCACATCCACAGCACTTACACACCACTATCGGTTTCTGGCTGTTTCCCGTCATCAGGTGGAGATAGTGAGATTAGGTTCAGTGAGTCTTGAAACAGTGGATAAGTGGTTAAAAAAGTTATACTTGAATGTCACTGTTACATAGGGTTCGTACAACGAACCACGATGTTCAAGCACAGAATCACAAAGTGATTCTTGGTCAAGCACTCAATGTACTTATGAATGACCGAAGAATTGTGTTACTCGAATCCTCCGCACTTACACACCACTACCGGTTTTTGGTTGTCCGTCGTCATTAGGTGGAGACAGTAAGATCAGCTACATTGAGCCTTGAAACAGTGGTAAAGTGGAGAACAACAGGTATTATTGTATGGGGCTGTATGGGTTGGGTATGTTGTATAGGGTTCTAACAAACATCTACGATGTTCAAATACAGAATTCTGGCCAAGCGCTCGAAGCTCACTGAACCTGATCTTACTGTCTCCACCTGATGACGGAAAACATCGAGAAACCGGTATTGGTGTGTAAGGGGTGAGGTTGTGATTACAACAATACATTAGTAATGAATTTAAATTATCATTTTCACAATGCATTATACGATATGCAAATGCGGAGGATCCAAAAAACGGAATATTTTATACTTTTATCGGCGCATGAAATTTTGAATGTAATCACGCTTTTATTTTTCATATGAGCAATATGTTTTTTCTGAAAATAATATTTCGGTGGTTTTAAAATTTGTGTTTCGATTTTCGGTAAAGTTAAACTCTCTGCCACTACCTGAGAATATCAAACACGCCGAAACTGATCGCTTAGAGTAAGAATATGAAATTGAAAAAAGATATAAAACCGAACGAAGTTATACTTTTGTGCCATTGTTAAATAGGATTCTTACAAGGAACCGAGGCAACCAGCCAGAAACTGATTGTGGTGTGTAAGGAATAGGGACGTAAGCACCACAATATATTGGTATACAACCAAAGATTTTTTGTTCTTTTGAAACAATGAAACGCTAAATAAATTGAACAAAATATTCTGTGCGCTTCAACACTTCAATCAGAAACACCATAAGTGTGTCCATCTACAAAAACGGATCCTTTGCTATGCATTGTTTCAGAGTTTCACTATATCATTTTGTTAATATTTTATAAATAGCAACTGATCGTCATTCAATTTATTATATTTTTTAAATTTCATAAACATACACTGAGTTGTGAACTTGCGCTACGTGGAATTTCTCACATAGAATGATTTGAACTGTTAATAATTTTGTAGAAAAACTATAGTCATTCGCGTGATATTTTGGTTCTGATATGGCGATCGTAGTTCATTTCATTCTTCACAGACAGAGCTCTGTGATTAAGGGACCGAACTATTCGAACTACATTTATTTGAATATTGCTTCGAGAAAGACTTACCTTTCAATATTACCACCGCATAACCGATCAAGACAGATCAAAATTGGTCTAAAATCTGGAAACAGCGTGTTTTTTATCACCTCGCTGCGATAGGCTTTCTGCAACCTAGTAGAAAACGAACAGAAATAATCATATTACAAATCTGACACAAGATATTTCAATAAAAAGTTTAAATAAAATTTTCGCATCTTCTCCTTGTATTCAAAAATTCACGTTGGATAAATTACCTGGATTTCCCAATCGGTCCAGTAATAACAAACTATTTTCCACAATGCAAATTATCGCCTCGGCTAAACACCAGAAATGCATTATGCATCTTGTTCCAGTTGCGAAAACATCAATTTAGCCAAAGCAAACACGATCGTCTTATGAACATCAATTGAATTTGAGATGTAATTTGCTTCAATTACACTTTGCAAGATGGCAAAAGAATGGGATAGAAAGTGCTTCCTTAAAATTTTAAATCACGTAAGATATACAATTTGGCATTAATAAAAGTTGAGATAAATGTATTTTTTATATTTTACTCTAATGAAAAGGGCACTCTAGGAAGAGAACCTGTTTGCTCTCAGTGTAATAAATGTCACGCTCATTTCACGCATTATTTAATATTTAAACAGGACAGTCTCTCGGGGCCGACGGAAATAATTCCTCTCGTTTTTATGCAGTGTGCGAATTTGCTATACAAACAACTCACACTGGCAAATGGCGTGATTCCCACCTATTGGAATAATTACTCCTATTTATAAAGGAGTAAATCGCTCCGATGTTTCTAATTACCGACCGGTTACTCTGTTACCTGTGATTTCCAAATTACTTAAGCGCTTTATTGTTGAATATATAATGAAACATTTCTAAAATAATCAGTTGCTTTCGAGGAAACAGCATGGATTTATACGGAATTTTTCATGTTTATATAATTTACTGATAACGCTGGATGATTGGACACAAGCGGTAGATAAAGGGCAAACAATTCAAGTCTGCTATCTCCCAAGAATTTGATCGTCTTACCCACAGCATACTACTGCAGAATCTTGAAAGACTTGACATCACCCGAAAGTTGTTGAATTGGCTAAATGCCTAACTAACGAATCGCACTAACCAGGTACGTGTTGACGGTGCATTATCGAAACCAATCGTAGAAACTATCGGAGTTCCCCAAGGTTCAGTCCTTCGTCCAATCCTCTTACTGGAAATACCGGAACTTGCTCGCTCTAACATATCGTCGTTCGTGGATGACACAAAGATATGCAGTTGCATCCGTACCCACGAAAAATGTTCGCTATTAATTAAGAGCTTGATACGCTTCACATATTTGAAGAACAAACTACCATTTAACTCCACACAAATGCAGGACCATGAAAATTAGAAATCAAGTGGAGTTCACATAAAATATAGGTTCACATTTCCGTGAAATGTGCGGTGATGAAAACGATTTGGGTGTGTGGATATGCTTCAGCTTAAAAACCTCATTCCAAACTAACATTGCCTTCACGAAAGCAACATGTGTCTTCAATCTACTCAAACGTGTATTTTGGACATTTTTGACCCAGTTATTATCAAGTATCATGAAAACATACTTGAGACCAGTCATGTAAAACGCAATGGTACCCCATTCGCGCCTAAAATTAAAAGGTATTTTTTATTCTGTCCGTGTCTGTTTAAAGTGGAGCAGTTTACATTTTTGCGTTACCCAGTCCACCAACCTGCATGCTTTCAGAGCTAAATTAGGCGAGTCGTTATATAAGGTTTCGTTTCCCAAATATTTATTCACCGTTTAATCTAATTGCTTAGCTTGGATTTATACACTTACATTATAATTTTCGTCATCCTATGGTTGCTGTCGAGCATGACGCTTTTTACACCTTGGTACACATTATCCTTCAGTTCAGTGAGAACAACAGAAATCCTCGTTTGACCGAGCTATTACCCAGAGATGTTTTCGGAGCGATTGTAATATCTATCAAATCATCGGCTTGTATTTCAAATAACTATTCCGAAGCATCTTCATTTTATTCCTGGTGACGTTATTGAGGTTATTCGAGTGTGTCCATCCACTGATTCCGTTGGAACGAACCTCCACAGATGACATTAATTCATCTACTGGGCAAAACGTTATGCTGTTGCAGTGATTATTCCGCTGAACAATCTAACATTATGTAATCGTGTAAAACATATAATTATGTAAATTGGAATAAATACGTTATCAAAACAAAATAAAATAAACATTTCAAGCCGCTGTTAAATAGGGTTCTTACAACGAAACACGATGTTTAAACACAAAATCAAAAAGTGATTCCAGATTAAACGCTCGCGAGGCGCGTATAAGATTCCACTAAGCTAGCGGTACAAAGACGTTTGTAAAAGAGATATGAAAGCTCTCGTTATTGATCCTACGAGTTGGGAAAAACCTCCTTTTGAGCACGTGTTTTAAGGGCACTCTGTAGAGCGTCGTGTCCAAGTTGGAGAAGTGAAGATAAAGCTCTTGGCTTCTGAACGCAAATCACGACACCTGCATGCAGCTGACGCCGATCAACCGTGCACAGCTTATCTATGTGAGCGATGCAAGAGAGCGATTACCACTCTGAATCGGACAGTTTAGTCATTCGAGAAGCTGTGGAGCATGAAACTCCCATGTGTTCGTGATGCATTTCCATGTTTGACGTCGACCGTAGGAGGCCAACAACAACAATAACAACATTTCACGTTACATGGCTAACTGATTCTAATCTTAGTAGAGTGTAAGCGCTAGGGATGTGAGCAAAACATTACATAGGATGAATTGTCATGATTTAATTAAGTGTCTCATACAATAACTCTATCATCACAATGCTCTCCAGTTGATAAATATATGAAGTATGTTTGTCGCAATTAACATTTATAGACAGGATTGAATCAATTTTCCCGATAGTTTTATGCTGTCGGTTATTGTAAACGAAAAAATAATGGAAAATGTGATATTGTTCAGCAAACATTTTGATGTAAGCATTGCTTTGAAGATGCTAATATTTTATTTAGAACAATTATTTATATTCAAGAAATATTTCATGCAAATCAAGAAGAAATTTCATTAATTAGTCACATTTTGACTAGACAAATTGAAGGCGAATATATATGTATAATACGTCGTAATTGACACTGAAATCTTAGATATGTTGCTGGATATTTATCCCATGTTAATCGTTTAACAAGCCTACATGGGTGCGATACTAACATTATGTGCGGAAAATATACGTATAAATTAGATAAAGAAAGATCACATTGTTTTCCACGTGAAGATTCGATAATGTAATGATTTCAATCTGTTCATTGCATAATAAATTTTGAATGATTCTCTAATTAACATAATTAACTAAAAAATGTATTTTCAGGCACTCAACCTGCGATTACATTTTCCAAACGGTTACTACTGCGTTTCAGTAGCGATAACAAAATCGATGTAAATGAGCTTAGTTGGAAAGTTTGTCAAATTTTTGGATCATGGTGGATTAGGTGTTAAATTAAAACATGGAATCATTGAGCAGTTGCGTTTCATTTTCAGAAAAGCGTTTGCGGCACGTTCTAGTATTTATCCCATTATCTTATTAACCTCATTTTTCTAATACGAAGAAGCACCCAGAATCGGGAAATCTCGATTCCTGTTTTCTCTCATGCGTTTGGGTGTGTTAGTCTACAAACATGAACAAATATGAACATAAAAAATTTGTTTGCGTTTGCTTAACTATGAAAACCATTTATTTAATTTGAGTAATTTTCTGACGCATCTATTGACTATATTTCAAGCATACTAGCCGGATTTTTTAATTCTGTTCCGGCTTAGCAAGACTTCTGTTTATTTCTTAGGATTCATATATAAATATAGTTTAATTGAAATCACTGTGGTAATCCATAGTTAGATGAGATTGGCACGACAAACCTGTTCAATCACACATACTTGAGGTTGGAACCGTGATCATGAACAAGGATATATATGTGACTGAATTTCCATCACACACATCACGACAGGTTTCCGCCGCTTGCACTCATCTTGTAGGAACAATATCCCCAGAATCCATATGCCTTTAATCAGTAGAGGAATGTTAAACAAGTTGTGCTGGTAAGCCATTTTTGGATAAAGTTGGCAGGGCCAATCCAAACCGGTTTACCATTCCTCTAGTGGGTCTAAACCTGTGGATGTTGATCGTACTATCCCTAACTAATGAGTGTAAACTGTACGAAACCGGTCGTATGGTGTGTGCTTTGGAAATGCATGCAAATGAGTATGTTTGACTGTCAATGAAATTGATAGGAACACAACCTTGAGCAGTTCATTAATTTAAATGTTCTCATTTCAATAAACAGTAAATGCCTTCCATGTCACACTATTCTCAGGAATTTTTGTTTTTATCCTCCCGCAGACAGAACATTGTACATCCGATAATAAAATGGAAGAATAGAGTTTTATACTCCTTGACATTTATAATGATGCAGAGTATAAAATGACTTACTTTCCGCGTTCGTTTCTGCGATAAATCGTTACATATGGGTCTGATTTGCCGAAGAAGTCCTTCTTATCCAAGTTGTATCCTTGTAACTTTAAATAAATATTTTCCTATGAAAAAGTATAAATGAAACGTGTTAGATTCTGATAGATTCTCACTGGCCCGATTGGTCATATTGGTTAGACGATTGTGACATCAATAGACGTAAATGTGTGCAGTAACAGAAATGCTGTTTTATAGACGGACAATAAAATCAATAAAATTGTTTAATTCACAAATATGCGGTTTTTCTCTAATCCCTTGGTCGAAATAGACTTCAATATTAGTACAAATTAAAGCCAGGGTGTGATTTCTTACATTCCAATTATTTTCAACATTGTGGGTAAAAGTGAAAATTCGTCTACTCGAATAAAGCCCCTTTCTTCTCCTTCCGCATTTGAGATAAAAACATATGACTACATTCACTCACTTTAAAATAAGGATCTTCGCGAATGCAAACTGCAAAGGAAAATTTTTCTTCTTCAAATTGGTACAAAAACAGAAATTTGTTGATTTTAATAACTCGAACATCAAGAAATACGCAATATATTAAATAATGATGGATTAATCCATCCAATATATATGATAGCCATATTTTGATGCATTCGTATTATGCGGCCTTTATCCTAAAATTATTTTTTGTAATAAGTCACTGTGATTACGAAAATTTATCATATTATATATTTATATTAGAATGTCTTTTCACAATTTGACGGACATGAACTAAAACGCGAGTGCTTTGGTTCAATTGGATATTCATTCAGTCAAATAGTTAAATGTTCCATACATTGAGTGCTTTGCATACTGATTCCAGTGAAAACTTGGACAAGCATTATTCAATAGTGATTTCACAGTCTAACTTTGTTTACCACTTATGCACTGTTTCAAAACATTGAAACCGACCTTATTGTCTCCACTTCATGACGGCAAAAAGCTACAAACCGGTTGTGATGTGTAGGTGCTGGGGTCATGAGCATAAATATACTTTGGGCATTCATCAGCGCCTCGTGCGCCTGACCACGATGCACTATGTGAATGTGTGTTTCAACATCGTGGTTCGTTATACAAACCTTATTTAACAGTGGCCACAAAGTGTAACTTGGTTCACCACGGCTCACGGAACCCAATCTTACTGTCTCCACATGATGACGGCAAACAGCCTAAACCGGTTGTGGTGTGTATGTGAGGGGCATGTTTCTATTACAATACTTTGTGACAAACATTGTTTGCCACATTAAGATGTCAGTTTAGAAGTGTCTGTTTTCTTTTAAATTTAGATATTAACGTTTCACTTAAATGGGTTATCAACTTTTCAAACTAAAGTAATATCGGTACAAGATATTCATAATTAAAACTTTGTTGGTTCATGAGTTATTTCATTTTAACACTTATTAAAGCAATGAAAGTCAAATATTCGGAGTTCATGGGCTATTTACATCAGCCACACTTGAAAATTCATGATTTTCTATTATTTACGTCTTATATCCACTTATTTTTTGTGTTTATTCAAAAATCTATCACTTAATCAGACATCAGACATCTATCACTTAATCGACCACTTAATCAACGAATGCCATTAGTCCTAAACTAGAAAGGGTTATTAATTTAATCTCAATAACAGAATTAGAATTAACACCACCAACACAAGAATTTGCATACCGATTAGGGAAATGTCTTTCCATAGTTCGTTGAGTTCCCCCATGCACTGGACGTCATTCCTAAAAGTCGAGAAACATGTCAATGTCGAATAGCACTTCACAGCAAAACAACTCAGCACCAGCATCACACTCACTTTAACGGCAATTCGATTTGACCTCCTCCGTGAATCACACGGCCAACGGTGCATTCGACAAATCCAAGTAATTTACTCCCCTAGTGCGTAAAATATGCATTTTGATAAAAAACATCCCGAAAACTTAATCAACAAAATTGGATTCTAAAACAATAAGCCCAGATATGACTAATCATTTCAACTAAAGCTGCATGGTGGTTAATTTGATATTAGTCATTTCAAACATATATTCACGAAGTGGAATTTATTCAAACAGGAGCGCGAACGTGAACTGCTGTTTCTGGGTTAACCTTTGTTGGCATTTTAAGTAAATTTGAATGAATCCGCTTCACCGAAAGATAATAACCATATAAGACTAAAAATCTTGGGAAGCTCGATTTGTAAATAATTTTCATTTAATAAAGATTATGGAAGGTAAACATAAATATTGGTTTGTAGGCCGGTAAAACAACGATGGCCACACTACTAAGTAACGGTCTATCCAGCTTATCGTTTCAGAGAACTTCAAAGTCACCTCGTGTATAAATATCCATGAATTTCAGGCTACGAAGCGAAATCAGGGGATTGTCAATGCTTGGGCCTCTTTAGTGGAACATCTCACAATTGTGCTCCTTGCCAATCTAAAAATGCGCTCATCACAACTTTGGAGTAAACGATTACATTCATGTACACGGAAACGTAATCAGAAGCTTTTGTTTCGTTTAGCTATAGTAATCCATTAATCATATATGTGATTTCAAAAAATTGAGCTAATGAATCACATAGTTTTAGACAAGATTCAGCTTCTAGGCAGTTGAATAACATTTGGAATAGATCAAAATGTTTATGCAGAATAAAAACCCGTTTACTGCATTTGAATTTCAATTTAGCAAATATATGTGAAAATGATGCTTCCAGAAATGGATAACTGAGAGCTTATTCATCACAACCCAAATTAAACTGATTAAGAACGCTAATACACGTGTGAAATAATTTATAAACTTTCTTTTCATAGTCGATGATACATTGCTATGTTTATGCGCTCGTTTGCATTTCTCTCTATCAAACGTTCTTAATTAAAAATCGATCAATTTCGGAGAATCCCAAACTTATTTGGTCGAATAACAGCGATTTATGTGGCTTAAGTATTTCATTTTCACATAAATAATTTACATTTCTTATCGATTTCATTTTCATGAAACTAATAATTTACAATATCACCAGGAACAAGCCTGCTCAGTGCCATCATACAAGTATTCAGTCGGTGTTATTTTTGCTACCATCCATGACACTGGATTCTCAAATGTTCTAACAATTTTTCACGGAACAAGACTACACAAAATCAAACCACACGAGAACATGACAATATTTTACTCACTTCCTTTTCGATGCTTTCACAACTGAATCTGCATTTTGCAAGAAAATAATACATCAAAATGTAGTCATTCACATTTACAGAAAAAAATGACGTTTATTTTTATATTTCTATTTTGAAACACTCGATTATACCATCTTCACTTGTCCGAATCGTTGCTATTCTTTTAACATGTTAATATCTATTATAGCCATTATTTCATACATCAAACCAATCTAGCTTGTGTTTTAATGGCAACATTTTATTATATATATACATCACAAAAGTTACGTATGGAAATCCGAATTGTTCCTTCACTGCGATAGCAATGAAGATTATTTATGTTATTTAGAATATATTCGTGACCGATCGTGCAATCATATTGGAAAGAAATTTGCATGCAATGGATTAGAGCAGCATATGAAAAAAGTTTCACTTCTGACACACAAACTTTGTCAGATCAAGGGTGATAGTCAAGACAGGGAGCATGACTAAGGAGCATTCCAACCAAAACCACTGTTTTGACATTACCACCTCACTAATCCACATAGACAAGATCAGGATCAGTAGTCGATTTAAGTAATACAGTGTATTCACATCAATCTGATAGAAGTAAACATGGTCAAGGTAGTTTTTACGGTGACTCACATTTGTGAAAGTACATAACTAACTGTGTTAATCAACAAACAGCTGAATTTGCATGCATTTCCATCACACACACGCACATACACGACGAACGGTTTGCGTTTATCAGACAGAATCGGTAGGATCAGAATCCGCATGCAGTGAACAAGTGGATAAATGGTGAACGAATCAAGCTTGTAAGTCATTGTCGGTAAGGGATGATACGACTAGACTTTTCAATCACACATGCCCACAAATGTGGATGGGGTAAGCCCATAAGGTTGAAATAAAAACAAAAATTTGAATGCTTAGCATAACTTCAATCATAAATTTACAAACGTTACAGACATTTGTAGAGAATCGTCCAACGAAACCCAAATTTATACATGAACAGCACCCACAGATCATACGTATACATTGATAAAGAAAGCTCGATTGCTAAATTTTCCCCCTATTAATTACATCGCCTTGTTATCAGTTGATAAATTACAGCAATCTGCCCGCGTTATATATCCACAATGTACGAATTGTAAAAACGACACTCAGATGCTGTTGAGTTCCGTTTTCAAACGGATCACATGAGTTGTTTCAAATACTTTTACGTCCGCACATGAATGCCATCATATTTTCTATCCTATTTAATATTTATATGAATATAAACACGAGATTATATCTTCTTTTTAAGAATATAAATCCATTTACCGAATATCGTTATAAGAAACTTGAATATATTACAGAAGTGATCAGAGCTAAAACCGAAATGGTCCAATTTCGTTCTACTTATTGTGCTGAAGACCTTGAAGTAAAAGTTAATTTATTTGTGTAAATGAGAATATCTTGGCCAATTATTGTTAAATGACCTTGATAAATATAACTATGATGGACACCGGTCTTTATCGTGATATTATAAATTTAAAATACCAAAGGATGATGAAATTAAATGATTGGATAAAAGACATCTTATCACTTTGTTTGACCTATTATTAGGTCTCATAAACGGTGTTCTGTTGAACCCATTGATCTTATATCGAGAACATGAATAGGCTCAACTATCTCAAGTATAATTTAGCTTCATCCTCACTTCTATAATTTAGCTTCTTTTCATTCCGAGACTGGAAGACTCCACATGTAATTAGAAAATCATTAAAAAAGCATAATATTCAACAATACAATTTTAATTAGCGCACTTACGGTACAATGAGTACTGCTAAGAGGTATAATAACCCCATTCATTGACTTTACGGTTTGTCAAGAACTGCACTTGAAAGTACAGTTTTGAGATATATTGTGAAGCAGCAATTACTCGCGATTACTGAACATAGATCACACCATCAGTGTGTGAGAGCTTCTCATGGTTCGAGCATCGCTAATTTCTGTGGCCTCCAATTTCGGCTTTATAGTCATAAAACGACATGGATTATGTGATAAACATACACATGCAATGTACTATTACGGGCAACGTTGAGCGTAGTAGGTCAACGGTGAGTGGTGGTTAGCACAATTCTGACGTTTATATGTAAACGTCATCATTAACTAACGAAACACAAAATATGTTCCAACTCACAGTTTAACAGTTATGAGCTGCCGCTCTTCGAAAAGATACTCCAAATTTAATCGCGTTGTGAAAATCGGGTTTCGATTGTGCAGGATCGTTTCTGTTTCTGTGATCTTTGCAAATTGATATAGACACCATCAGCAACTCACGATCAGGAGCAATTTTATCAAGCGTCTAATAATGATTGTTGAACATAATTCGCATTTATGAGACACAGCATAGATTAGTTGGAAACACATTTATTTTTCTTTATTTGAACAACTTTGTTGAGCTTATATCGAATTACTATTAATTGGACAAAATCAACAAATTACATGAATAATATATCCGAGTGGAACTCATGAATCCGATGTAGGAACCGTACCCAATATTGATCCAAACAAGATTTACATGGAACTAAATCATTGATTATTGATGTAAGAGTCCAACAAACGAAGCAAGACGGAAGTTGTACCCCTTAGGTCAAGATTGATTATTCTTTCATATGTGAAACCCTGTTTCAATCAAACTTACAATAACTGTTGATCTTATCAAAGATGTAAACAAAGTTATACTTGAATACCACTGTTACATAGGGTTCGTACAACGAACCACAATGTTCAAACTCAGAATCACCAGGTGTTTCTTGGTCATGCACACAAGGCGCTTATGGATGACCAAAGTGATGTGTTGCTCACATGTTGTTGGGCATGTGAGCAATTCGTTACTTCGGTTATCAAAAATGAATCCATCATTTCGTTTCTGTCTAGACACCGTGACAAAGAGCAATTAGCACAGCTCAGTTTTGGTAAGATTAGCACGAAAAATGTGGGATTATAGTTAGTTTGTACTTTTATAGTGTCGTTCATGAATACCTACGTGGTTCTTTTTTCGCTTCAAGCCAAATGCAACATCTGAGGAGTAACCATAGTAAATGCTTATATGTAGCGTGGAGACGATTCAGAGTTTTCAGTGAGAAGAATTGTGAAAATACAGTAATCATGATAAAGTAACCAGTGGTAACACTACACATTTTTTCATTGAACACCTTTTGGCGGAATTCACATGCTAACACTCAAATAAGAAATGCAAATTTTACTTAGCACAAAAGCATGAAAAGATTTCTAATATTTTCTGAGTAGTATGGGCTTAATAAACTGAACAATAAACAAAATCACGGATGAACTGATTTATTATATGCGGGTCAATTATTTGTAAAATACTTAAAATTTCTCAACTCTCTATTCTTGATAGTTCGTGTCATGCAGAGGTGGTATTTGACTTGTTTAATGTATTGCAATTGATCGAAAAGTATAAATTAAACATACATGGCGTTTGTCAATATATTAATAACAGTTTTGCTCAAAATTATGGCATAGTACTTCAAAATAGACTCACGTGTTTTTCTTGCAAAGTAGTCCCATGCGTCACATAAAATTTTGCGTATGTCCCAGCGATTTCGGTCGGTATTTTGCTGAAATTTTTTCATGAACCGATTATTTTTTGTTGAAAATGAAAAATTAATTTTAAACTAACTCCGACTTTTATTACTCAAAATTTAGTGGCATCGATAAAATATGCTTACATTAGATTCCATATTCACAGATTATTTCAATTCTTAGCAAGACAGTATTCCAGTTACTGAAGAGGTTGACGTTTTGGATAGAATTGATTATACTGTATGTTTAAACACGAATTCCTTCAAGCGAGCATCAAGAAATTGAGGAAATTATATCAGGTAAGCTTAGACACAATTACTTCACATAATCAAAGTAATTCAAAGTTTTAATAACCCCAAAACAAATACTTTACAATAACCACAGATTTCATATTTAGGGAAAGCATAAAAACAACAAAGAAGTATTGTCAATACTGAAATTCAGCTTATGTGCGAGGTTGGATTTGGTCAAAATATAATTGTCAAGTTCAGCCTTGAACATGTTCAGGCTTGATGCACAAACGATATTTGGGGCAGAATGTTCCATATAAAACAAACTCGGACAGCAAAGAAGAACCTTTTACAATTGGATCTAGATTGTGGAATAATTAACTTGTATCTAATGAGATCTGCTACCACGTGTTTGTTGCCGATGAAGCAGGTGTTCAAGTGGGTGACCCACTGTATGCAGAATGTTGAACAGCAGGATCATGTCACCTATGACACGACGGTACGAAACGTCAAACAGGATCAGAGTTTCAATCCTCTTTTCTTATGGTCTGTTGTATAGTCCGGCCATCAGTTTGTAGCGCGGTGGTATACGCGTTTCAGCAAGGCCATGTCCTTTTGTAAGCATGGGGACCATGTTTGAAAAGTGTACTTCATTGTTAACCAGATATAGGTGTTAATTATCTGTTGGTACCTGCTTTGTGAAACTACAGAAAATCCTTTTGAGCAGTGTTGGGGTTTGGCAGGACTTTTGTATACCGCAGAACACTGCCGTGTAGACTACAAGTTACTGCTAATCCACACACCCAGATCTTTTTCTTGCGTAACACATGAAAGTTGCTGAGATCCTAGACAATATGTGAATTCGAATGATTTACCGACGTATAACATTTTACTTTTTTGGATGTTGAATGGTAAGTAGTTTCGCATGGACCACGTATGAATTTCATCGAGATCTTTCTGTAGAAGTTGGTAATATTCTATGGTGCGTACGCTAGTCCAGACTTTGATATCATCCGCAAATAAAATGATTTTGCTGCGTACAATTTCGGGTATATCTTTCGCATACACCAGGAAGAGTATTGGCCCCAAGGCTGATCCTTTAGGCACGCCACTTATAACTTCTACTCTTCTGGATAGTGCCCCAATAACTCTAACCCTGCTGACTCTACCAGTCAAGTAATTCTTTATCCAACTCAATAATCTGCCACCCATCCCGAGCTGCTCCTCTATTTTCTGTAGCAGTATGCTGTGGCTAAATCGGTCAAAAGCTTTAGACATATCCAAGTAACAAGCATGGATAGGGTATCCAGTATCCGTGGCTCGAGTCCAGTTTGGAAGAGTTATGAGAAGATTGGTGAGGCAGGATTGTCTTGTCCTAAATCAGTGCTGTGTGATGGAAAGAAGCATATTTTGTTCCAAATGTTTAATAAGTTCATCAGGTACAAATGGTTCGAGAGGTTTGGAGACCACTTGCAACAATGTGACAGGTCTGCAGTTAAACACATCGGATGGGTTCCCGCCTTTGTATATCGGAGTGATTAATCCACTTTTCCCATCAGTGACTGGTTGAAAAGATCAGAGTGGTGAGAATAGAGCATGGGCGAATTGTTTTAGGAAGTACGGTGTTATTTCATTAGCACCCGGCGATTTTTTTGTATTTAAATCGAGTAACCTCAAATGGACACTCCCTGGGTTCACATCGATTTCATGTATTGTGTTAATTTGTGGTCTGAATCCAGTCATAACATATTATAAGCGTAGAACACTCTAAAGTAAAGTTTGCGACTTCAAGAGCATTTGATGTAGTTACATTTGTAGTAAGTAAAGCGTGAGTAATTTCAGTCGATTCATTTTTGTTTTCCTAATAACAAGTGTGCAGCTATATAAAATCGATCGAATTTAAACGATTTTACAGAATCAAGTTAACAGCGATAAAATCAAACAGGTTTACGATAAACACAAAAGTAACGAAACGTTCAAAATATTATATTTGTTTCTTGTGCCATCGCAATAATTCAGGTCAAGCTTGGAAAACGTGTGCATTTCATTCACCAAAACTAATTTTTGGATTTAAAGCAGATAGTTTAGTAAGAATATTAATGCTCACTTTGCTGTGTGTAATCGGACGCTAGGGCAGGTCAAGACAATACTTGGTCAACTGGGACGTTAATCTTACCAGTGTGCAGGGGACGTAAAATTTTACAAAAGTGAAACTACTTGAATCCTATACGAATCAAGTTTGCCACTTAAATAAACATGTTCATAAGACAAGTTTGTCAAAATTTTATAATATATATATATATATATATGGTGCCATTTAATATAAAGATAGTCCACAATAATGGTAGGCTATAATAACCAAGAAGTTAGCACTCCATATTTCGGACAATCTCAGAATTGTTCAGTAGACTTATATCCCATGATTTTGACTGCGTAATTTCCGTTTGATAATGGATGCCAACGTGATTTTCGTGTCCCGCAATTCCGGTGTTCAGCATTTCATTGAAATAAGCAGTCTGTTTCCATCTGTTGGAGCAAGCAGCTCAAAATGGTTCGGATGCATTGAAAGCAAGCATTGCAGTCATTGGTTGTTTCAATATATTCGCTCTTTTTAACTACATAAAACCAATGCATTTATCATCGAAGGATTTTCTACAAAAATCCAGTTTAACTTAGTCTCGAAACTATGACGCTGTTTACTAAAATTTTCATTTGCTTTCAATGAACGAATCAATATTTGTTTCAAAATCAAGTTTGTTCCAACTAAATTACATAAATACTCCACTTTGTTCAAATTTCCGACGAAATATTGAAATTTGGATTCTATTCCTCTTACTATTTTATTCGAAACCAAAACAAATTCTACTGTCTCCAAAAGATGGAAGCCAAACAGACCGAAACTTGAAATAAATTATAGACACGATTTATGTGTGTGTGGTTTACAACACATTCTGTCAAATTTTATTTGGTTATTTAATTTAATTTAAAATCGAGACCATATTGATTTTAATTCGTTACTGCTCAAGCAGGAACATGAAGTTTGAGTTTGAAGTCAAATTTGAAATTCATGATTTCGCCTTTACATGGTCTCAATTTTAATGGTTAAGAATATATTTTAATTTTAATTTCTTTGATGGGATATGAAATAACATGATGTGGTCGTTTGCAAATGCCGCTGGTCAAATCGACTTGAAAATCTTAAGATTGTTGCAAGTCATCTTTCCTTATATAACGCGCCTTTATTTTGCATCAATAATTGAAATAAACTTGCCTTTGGATGGACGCCAATGATCGGCATTATATCGGCGATGGTATCTCATGCCAAAAGACCCAGTTGTAGCATCCAATTCATTTCCCATACGAATATCTTGGCAATTGATTATTTCGAGCTTAAGCATAATGCAGCCGAGTGTGAGTTAGAACTTATATCTCTTGATAATTTGATAAATGACTTAATGTATGACATATTATTGAAGAGCAATGTACTGTGGCGTTCGCATCCTGACACTGATAGCCTAGAGCCGGTTTCTGGCCGTTCGCCGTCATCACGTGAACACAGCAAGGATAAAGTTACCCGAGCCTTCAAACAGTGAACAAGCAGTGAGTAAACTTATGCTTGGAAGCCATTGTTCGTAAAACGAACCGCGATGTTCGAATGAAGAATCAAAGGATCATTATGAGTCAGGGGTATTGGTCGCTTAAACTGACCGATGTTATGTAAGGTTGCATGTGGTGCTCACATTCCCAGCACTTACAATTCACATGTGGGTTCTGGCTGCTTGGCGTCATCAAGTTGAGACAGTGAGCTTAGATTTATTGAACTTTGAAACACTAGTTATGTGACAAACAAAGTAATACTTGCATGGCTGGTTACGTAAGACGAACCACATAATTTAAATGAACAATTTCAGTCCAGCGCTCGAAACGCTCAAAATGACCAATGTATTATGGTCTCATATGTTCACCACTTGGTATTATAATTTAGCAGATATTCGTGTTTATAAAATTACTAGCTCAAATTACTAAAATGAGTTTCATATTTATTTTGTCTCTCCGCGGGACATGCTACATAAATGCCTAATTAATTTCAGTTCTCATCTGGTTACAGCCCTACAATTCTGAGTTGAACCATGTAATCTGAGTTCGCTTAACCAAATATGCAGCTGAATGTTTTAAAAAGGATCGAGGGTGAAGCAAAATTAGTGAAAAACACCGTAGATTGAATTTGCTGTCTACGTTCCGACATTAATTATTAATTCCTGAACGTAGGTTTACATCCACTAACGGCGATATTGTTTAATTTGCTTCTGTATGTATATCCTGAGATGCTGTTTACGTCTCAATTTTGCTGCGATTAAATTGACACAAATATCATATGCGAATTATTCACGAACAAAATTTATGCATGAATGGGCTTTGCTCAATAACATAGTTAAACTGTTCGAATAAAGTTTACGCGTAAATGCGGAGGGTTACGCAAATTAGATATGAAATTATGGTACCTAATCCCCGGGATCAAAAGTGTCTCTTTTAATCGTTGCAAGCAAGTAAAAGATTAAGAGAAAATCTGGCAGATGGTTAAAAATGAAATAATTTGAAAATAGTTCGACGTCTTTTTTCAAAATAATCTGAAATATTAACGAGAAATGCCATTAAATTTATTGGCGTGTGCTCGCGATAAAATATTACTTTTTGTTTAATTAAGAGTTAGTAACGAACGATTTGATACACAAAAATTTCGAAATACTGCGGGTTTAAATGAGCTGTTATTATTGATGAATTATTTCCATGAGCTTTACAAATGAACTGAGTTCTGAATTCTAATCATTACATTGGATGTTGTGGAAACTAGTAAAACTCAAAGCGTGTTTTGTGCAGCTAAGCATAGTATTGAAAAGGCTGAAATGTGCCTATAATGTATATCGGTGATTGAAATCCTTCAAGTAAGGCACAAATATTCTGGCTGGTCAATTATAGAACATTTAAGAAGTAAAATAATGGAATCAGAATTAAAAACCTATGAGAATAAAGTACCTGTGAGGTAGATTAGCCAGTTTAGCATAGCACGCAATATTTCAGTGATCGTTTATTATAGAAAATACTAGGTACATGTTGACAACCCTGAAGACATATTCACTTTTCCAAATTCTTCAATTCTTTCTAACCTTGGTTTAACTTAAACGCGTTTACCGGTTAGCAACGGTCTGTCAAACGAAAACGTTACTCCATCAACCTTAACCTATAGAATAAATTGTGAAACATGGCTGTTAGATCACATGCCACATAGGATAAAGCTAGTTTAATTTTTATATAACAACTGCATAATATAATAATAACAATACAATAATAATTACCCGTTTTTCAATACATTTCTGACAAACATTTTACAAACTTGTCACCCAAATATGCTTATTTTATAATAAAATTGAAAAGTTTATATTTTCAGGAAACATGTATTGAAAACATTAATAAAAATGTTAAATAGGTTTACCGCAAAGCCGTTGCATTACATTACATTACATAACACTGAATAATTGAGAAAACATTTATCTCATTCTTATTTTCTGTTAAACTTTATTTTTAAATTCTTGCTAGGATACCCGTTTTGTATTAAACATTAAATAAAAGTTCGAATATTTCCGAATAGAGCTTTTTCCTATTTATGCGAAAATTGCCTCGGGGATTTTATTTCGGCGCCTAAACATGGAATCGGAATTGTGTATAATTTTCGAACATTGGGAACGTCAGTAAATATTTCTACATTAATTCGTCACCCGTCAGACAGTTGGTTCGACAGACATTTGTATTGATCTGCAACCAATCTAAATTGCATTATATATATATATATATATATATATTGGTTAGTTAAATTGCACTAAAATAGAGATTAACCGTTTGAAGAACTAAAGTGAATGTCTGTATAAAATGGAAAGCGATTGTATCATCTCCTCACTGAAAACCATTTAAATACGTTAAATATGCTTAATTGCACTATCGCGTACGTTTTAGGATGATCATTTCCGCATGAAAGCTATCCGGTTGATGGGATAGTGAGACAATTCCTACAATCTATTTTAGTACATCGAATGCAAAGTGCCCATTACCGCTTGATGATCGAGTTAACAAATACTGCCACCAATCAGAGTTGCGAAAGCTTTTTTGATTTTGACAACTTTGCGAAAGTTTCAATTGTACATTGAACGTGGATTTCCAGTAACCCAGAAAATGCTTATTATCCTGTTACGTGAATGAAGATAAACCATAACACCTGCCTCTAGTAGGGACTGTTAGAAATAAAGCGGACACTAAACTCACACTGTTTCAATGGAGTCATCAAATAAGGCTATTACAGACTAACACTAATTAGGTGTCCAAAATTGGTAGTCCAATCCGACTTGGAAACTCCGGGGAAAATGCTAGATTTTTAATCAAATTTACTCTAGTTGCTAGATTTTTAATCAAATTTACTCTAGTTGGGACAGAATGATGTGACCCTGACCTCAATTTTTGAAGCATTTTAGGTCAGGTGATCTCGTATCGTGAAGAGTATAGCACACGATGGAGTTAAAGTTATCCGCCGAAAGCTCTAATTGATATTGGCCAGAACTGTAATTCCATCGAAATTTTAAAAAAAAATTGTGGATGTCTTTATATCTTCATTATAGATTTTCAAATTTTCAATCCAGAATAATATTTTCTGCATTTCACAAGGGCACTCAAGTAGCGTGCATCTCGTAAACCACGATGTTTAAAATCTGCACCACAGTCCTCAACCAAGTATTTTTCGCTCCGATATGTGATGCGCAGGCCAAATACGCAACTGTCATCGTGTAGATTGGGAAGACTACGCAGGATCAACCGATGCAAAATCACATTCTCTGTCTTAACGGTCATTACGTTGATCACACAGGCTTCAGGATACTCGATTCATACTTGACCGCGCCGTGTTTAACACTACTTTTCGATTGCGTCCCCATTCGTCACCGAGGTAACCTATTCATACATTACTTACGTCTACTAAAAAATGCCACAACATACGTGAACGTCCGTTGGTCTAACGCGTTTATTAGACACATCTCACGTAATTAAACACGCTCGAATAGCTGCATGAAGCGCACGACCGGTTTCGTGGATTTTGCCACTCATTGTGTGTGCGTTTTAGGACCCGACAGTCGAACACCGTTCTGACTATATGCTAAACACAATACTTGCAACTTGAACTTTAGATTTAATGCAGGGACTAAGCTAAGTCCTACAATTGATGCAATACAGCACTGGTGACCCTTTAGGATTTTGGATTTATCCTCGATTTAGCACAAAGTCAGAACGGTGTTCGAATGTCGGGTTCGAATAGATACGCAAACCTGATGAGTGGCAAAACTCATTAAACCGGTCGTGTGCTTCCGTCCTGCTTCTCGGACGTCATATACTACTCATTGAGGGATTCTGGCTTTAAAGACTAAAATTGGCCATCGTGCCATCATTAGAGTTTGCAAAAACATTAAAAGCATTCATCGGTGCTTCATTGCACCGATTGTCGCACATAGCTAAGTTTTCACATGGAAGCACAATTTCATGTGCAAATGAGGATTTATTTTCGACTTTGCAATTAAACATACTGTTTCAAGCGCATGCGGATCCCGATCCTACTGTCCCTACCTGACGAGTACAAACAGCACGAAACGTGTCGTGGGGTGTATGTGACGGAAATGCAAATGAACGCACCTGTTTTCATTAGGTAAATCTTGTTGTCAGAACAGCGGCATCCACATGAATGTGCCGGTTCTCACTTCGATCTGCTTTGTCAAATTCATACCAACCGGTTCACTTCAAGATCTCACAGCGTTGGTCCTCTTTGACCGAACTTGACAAATTTCATTTTGTTCAAAAGCGACTGACGCTGTCGTTCTAACTTTTCTCACGAAATTGCTGTCATCGCATGCTTTTGCGATTCATGCTCTTGTTTTCTGCCGGAAAGTGACCTTCTGCATATCAACCGAAAGCTCATGATTAGCACTCGTCGATAATGCACTTGACACCACCGAGATTAAACACTGGAGCACCGTGCGCCGTACCGAGAAGAAGAACAATGTGTGTGCTTTATCTGTTTTCGAGCTGCCGTGCATTCTATAACTTGCACTTAATCTACGGTTTAATTTCTTTGAGTTTTATTCTTCCGAATACTGCTTGCATATTTTTTCACTTAAAAGTATCAAATTATCCTAACTAACATTATGTTGATGCTCAATACAGCTTTCTGCCAGTCAACAAGTGTTGATGTTACAAAAGTCTCAAATGGTTTCGAAAAAACTAAATATCGCTTCTTCGGACGGAAAATCGATATATAATGTAATAGGCGCACTTGTATGAACATAGTTATTTTGGTAACATACAGATGGTGACATGATTTGTTAACCCATGTAAGCAAATAATAGGCCATGCATATTGATGATATAGTGTTTCGAAATCGAACATCGGATTGTGGAGATCTGCACCATTCATGTTACTACTAGACTTTGTCATTTTAACCGCCCAACTACTGTCACGTCATTACGGTTAACGCTGTCTTGTTCCTAGTAATTGATCATCCATGACTGAATATTTAATCAGAATTTCAATTTCAGTGAAATTGCATGATGCTATTCGAATCCAATTTTAGCTTTTCCATCTTATTACCTAACTCCTTAGATGCTTTTGTGGAAACAGAAACAAAACCTGCCTTATCTAACTCTATTTTTACGTGACATGTATAAACCATTTAGTCAAGTTTCTAATCACTTGATGCCCCGTTGATAAGATTTGCGAGCCATTGGACTACATGATTTTACATAGAGTGGAATTTAATTATTTGAGATTGTTTGACAAACGCGATTTACAATCCAAAAACATAAATACCCCTCTGGATATGGAAGGTTTACCGCGAAACAGCATCCCTGATGATTGTAGATACGATGTTCTTTCGTATGATTGAAGTGAAAAACAAATGAGGTTCTTCTCCTGACTCGAAAACAGTTGTAAGCTTGATATTTTGCTTGAAGCCATAAAAGTGAATGTAGGATTTGAGATATTTTGTAAGCCCCACCGCATCCCCAACCGTACAGTAGGTACTGAGAGTTAACGTAAAAATGCTACCGTCCGTTACCCGATCTATTGTCTGAGGAAATATTACTGTTCTGCTTCGTGATAATAAAAACCAATAAAAGTGGCCCTACGGACTCTGTCCGTCATTTATGAGAAAAATCACAATTGCTATCTTTAGACACGTGTTGGTAACGAATTTGGAAAAAAATGAACTGAAATATGTTCCAAAACAATGTGTTGCTCGCGTCCCCAGTACTTAAACACCAAAACTGGTTTCTGGCTGTTTACCGTCAACAGATAAAGAAAGTAATTTTAAGTTGAATGAGCCTTGAGACAGTGGAAACGTGTTAAACGAAGTTACACTATAAATCCATTGTTCAATAGGGTTGGCACAACGGATTCTGCGTTTGAATATCGTGGTTTGTTGTAAGAATCCTATTTAGCAGTGGCTTTACAGTCTAACATTCAAAATCGTTTCCATTCAGCTCTTGCTGATACGGAAAATTGTAAACTTTCAGTGTGGTTTCCGCACCAAATTTCGTCCATGCGATAGTTCTTGTAAATAAATGTATATACCAGTGTTTAATTATGGGTCATATTCTATCAATATCAACAACCGGAAATTAATACTACTTGTCATAATTAAGTATGGGAACATACCAGCAAGTTACGCCAATCTGTATTCGAGGTCTCAGTTGCATTTCGTCTTCACGCCTTTTACAGTGAGAAGGACGTGTTACATCATCGAAATTTAGTTTTGAGATTTATTTTCAAATAATTTCGAATTCAGCCAATCCTATTTCGTAACGTTTGAATGATTTGATTGGGTGAATTGGGAGTAACGGAGTTTCCGTTAGAGTAATCATTTCCCAGAGGATGGACAAACAATAGAACCTGTCATGCATTGATGCGTATGTCATTCTAATGGAAACGGTCACGATGAACTTAATGGTAGAGCAAAGGTTATATGGTCATAGTTTACGATCGTATGCTTGAAAGATTCGAAACATTGTTTTGGCTGTCAAATCCAAGTAATATCATTTTCAAAGGTCAAACTTCGTCTACAATATCTTCACGGATTCAATAGAACTTGAGCGTACTTGATGAACACAAACGTGAATCAGGAGACGGCGTGTGATGTAATGCGTGAAAAAGGTAGACAAAATTTTCAGTATTTGCAGAAATATTGGATTTTGTTACTAGCTAATGCTATATTAAATTACAATGCGTTAGTAATTGTACCATATGCATAAACAATCGGGAAATCGAGATATTTTTGTGGCGTCACGGCGTTTAAGAGGTGCGCCTCTCGGACGTAAGGTACTGGTTCGAATCCAAACAGAAGGTGCTCCACCATACGTAGTTGAGAAAATGAGCGTCGACAATAAGAATTGTAAATATATTTGATACCGATTGGGGATTCATAGACATGAAAACAATGTTTACAATTAATCGATTTGAGCGGCTAGAGCTTGATCTCACTTATCTATCTTATACATCACAGAATTAGTCAGGTAAATGCAATTTAAACCTGAAAGCGTTGGTCTGATGAAGCTTCTCTGTCGGGAAAATCGTTAGAAAACATAAAGCGACAGATATACGAAAATCAGCCTGCGTGATGAAAAAAAGGACAGCTCCAGTAAAGTGGTGAATTTTATAATTGGGTTTTTGTGATTCACACCTAAAGTGGACAGGTCAGAGACTTATTTACAACAGCTTTACACCACACTTATCGCCTGATTTTGTTTAGAGTGCAATCAAGCATGATTCCTACACGTAATAGGGGCCTGAAAAGGAGAAAAGTGAAGGTGATATACTGGGTCACCTAGCAATGAACATTCCGTGAGCCAATACTATGATTTGCCACACATTTTATTCACCTTTGTACCTTATACTACAGTCTAATAACACAGTTGCATTAAACCCAATTGAATGTTGTCGATAAACCGTGTTCCCGGTTCCCAATACCTTCAATTATTGATCCAGATGCGCGCATCTTATCTTTTAGGGTATGTGCTGCTCTAACATTGTTGTAAACATATTTAGCTCGAATATTAAACAAAGTTAATCGAAACCTTGAGGGACATCTCATCAAATTTTCCGATAGAAGTATGTAGAACAGTTTTCCCTTAAAATTTCAACCAGTTTTCTCACCTCCATCTAAGTACCTGTCAGTTGAGGATATATAACAGACAGCCTGTAGTTCGAAAATCGCAAAGCACCCGAATGACGAGCATCCGTTAACGAATTCCCAAATCCCATGGACGCCAAAAACTGGTTCTAGATGGTTAGGTTTCAATCATATTAAGGGGAGAAAAATAAGTCATAAACAAGCCTCAATTCTCAAGTGCATCGTAACAGTCTCATTTCAGATTGATGATTGAAAGGAGTGAACAGAGGTAATGAGCTATGCGCCTCGAATAATCTATGTTCGAGTAGTAGTGTGAGTTTCAGGCTAACGATAAATTCCCAATAAAAGATAAAAGGTAGCCAACATGTGAGCAAGCAGTTTCGGGATTCCAGTACACGAAGAAATGTTCCGCTTTCCAATTACAAGATCAGATTGTAAACAACAACACAATAACAAAGTAAATACTTTCAAAATCGCATAAATTTTTCAAAACACAAACATAACTGCTTGTTGTTCTCCTTGGTTGTTGGCCTGTGTCAGTCGATGCCGACCATGAATGTACATCACAATCGCATGATGGTTTCATGCTCCGCAGCTTTTCGAATGACTAAACCGTCGGATTTGGGAGGAACAATCTCTCTCGCAGCGCTCACAGCGATAAGCAGTACTCGGTCGACCGGCTGCGTAATCTGCGTTCAGCAGACAAAAGCTGTCTGCACTTCACCAGATTGGACATGACGCTTGACACAGTGCCTCCAAAGTGAGCGGTCAAGAGCAAGTCCTTCCCAACTCGTAGGGTCAATGTCAAGAGCTTTATTATCTCTTTTCCAAACGTTTTTATACCGCAAGTGCGGTCTACACAAAGGTCGAATTCCTGATTTCCGCTCACCGTAAAGTAGATCTTTTGGAATACGACCATTTTCCATTCCGCACACATGACCCAGCCAGCGTATGCGGCGCGCTACGCCCAGATTATATTATGACAAATTTCTCAAGCATATTCCATTTTATATTGACGGTTTTCAAGCCCTTTGATCATGAGGTTTGCCGCGCTAAAGTTTCAACAATGCTCACGTTCATTACCGAGTCCAAACGACGCGGTCGTTCAAATCGGTTCCAATCGAACATTTTTGTCTGATTTGGGAGAAAAATTTACCCGTCCCACCAAAATTAGATCTAAATTGCAGATGTGATGGTTTGTAACGATGGATGCGTTTGTGCGTTAGTTAATCAATCAAACAGACTATAAACCGGAGATGAAAAAACTGAATTTTTGCAGTTGATCATAGCTATTTTGCTCACGCTCGATTATGGCGTTAATTCTTGGCAAAATCTGAGCTGATTAGATCACCGAGTGAAATTGAACGCCGGGGTAATGAAAATATGTCAGGAAATTGCAAATTTGAGACAGTAACAACCAGGATGAATGAAGGATAGAGATTTATGGAACAGATTACAGCGAATAGGAATTGCTAATCACAAACCGACGATTTGAAATAACACTAGCAGAACAAAACGTTGGATCAAACGAGTGCTCACACCCGTTGCGCTAGAAACACAAAATCAGTTTCGGTGAATTTGGTTTAAAGAAGCACCAGGAAATTTATAATGCAAATGGTATTTTAGATTTGAGTTGCATTCAAGAAGTAAACGATTGCCATTGCTTATTCATGATGGCCGAAATCGACACTAGTCACAACAATCGAGAAATCGAAGCTGAATGTGTAGATCAATTTCCCGTCCATTGTGTAAGAACCAAAATCAACGCGACGCTCTTATGCTAAACATGGCATGCTCATGCATTGTGTGAACAGAAGTCTATGCTTCATTAACACATCGATAAATCCCCGTCGAGGAATCGTGTTTCCTGGACAGCATCATTCTCACAAACGATTTGTGGGTCGCATTTTTAAAATCGTGGAAGATAACTTTTGCTATCTTTCGAAATTCCGGTGAATAAACGACAACTTGTGGCTATGCACAAGTTTTGTATTTTAGAATGGTCGGGATCAATCAGCATCAAGGAGTATTATTCTGCTTGACGTTCCTGAAAATGCAGAAGCCACAACGGTTTACGAAAGAAAAGATCACGATTGAAAAACAGTGGTCATTTATTGCCGAGACTATCGGCTCTTCAAATTCTGTAGTCGTTGACACATACCGAATACCTTGCTCGCCAAACTATCAAGGAAAATGTTCAAATCCACTTAAGATTACATTTTTGTCAAGTAGTATGGCAGATGATGTCCGATCCGAACTAAAACTATACAGAAAGAGATTACCCGATAACGTTAGATTGTGCAATCCCAGAGTTGTTGATGTCAAATTGCAGCCTTCCATTGCAAAAGCATCCGAGTCTGACTCAAATTCGCCAGTGAAAATATCTCAACTTGCTTCAAAAAACGACAAAAGTCCGACGTCGACAGCGTCGGACCAATAAATACTGTTACTGACTCGTTGTTACATGCTAAAAGCTCAGTAAAGTGTCTCTATACGAATGCCCAAAGTTTGTTTAATAAATTGGCTGAACTAACCGAGCTCTGCAAACGATACTCACCAGACCTCGTCGCTGTGACTGAAACCTGGTTCCAATCTTGTATGACTGAAAGCGAACTGTCGATCCCAAACATGATACTATTACGGAACGATCGTCCACGAAAAGGTGGTGGTGTGGCTTTATACTTTCACGAACGTCTTCAGTGCATGAAGATTCACGATCCCAATCTCGAATCAGAAGATACCCTCTGGTGTAGCCTTACACAGGAGTCACAGGACGACTGCATCATTGGTATAATATATCGCCCTCCATCTTCGACGGATGCTCAAAACGACAGGGTATTAAAGGCTCTACAATATGCCGGAGAGATGCGAAGCTCCCAATTACTGGTCATGGGAGATTTCAACCTTCCTCATCTTTTTAACAGATCACATCACCCTCTACACACACCTGATCATAAATTCCGTGAGCTGATCGATATGATTCCACTGCATAACCATGTGTCCGACTTTACTCACAGAAAAGGATCAGAGTTACCGTCCGTTTTGGATCTAATCCTTACTTCCGAGACAACAGCAGTTGAAGGTGTTGACTACATTGCCCCTCTCGGTCGAAGTGATCATCTTGTGTTAGGTTTTGAATATGTATGCAGCGCTAGACGAGTATGTGAGTCCGCAAAACTATTCAGAAGGATCGACTACGTTAGTTTACGTGACGCGCTTGGGTTAGTAAATTGGCGAATGCTTGATTATCACAACACGGAAACACAGTGCACCACACTAACAAAGTCTTCAGTCAAACATATATCAAAATTCGCGATTTGTTAATGAACGAAGGGTAAGCGACTTTCGCTTTAAACTTCGTAGTCGCACGAAAAAATGGATCGGGCAAAGGAACTCTGCTTGGTTTGAACACAGAAATACCAAGACTGATGCGTCATGGCAACAATTTTGCGGAATTCGCAACAAAGTAAACACTCTCATCAAAGAAGACAAGCAAAATTACCATCGCTTTCTATCTTTGAAAATGAAAGGAAATCCTAAATTGCTTTATCGGATTGTCAATGCTCGATCGAGCGTGAAACCAGGGGTGTTTCCTGTTCTTACTGACGATGGATTAACAGTCTCAGCAAAGGAAACAGCTGATGCTCTCGCTCAATTTTATGCTAAAGTATTTAGTCCGTTAGCGATTCGATCGACTGAAGAATTACCGCCATCAACAGTGACGCAACAGCTGACTGAGATCGAGATAAATCCAGTGATTATACAACGACATTTGTGTCGAATGAACCCTAGGAAATCCCCTGGAGCGGATGGGATCACTCCGACTATACTAAAATCATGCGAACAGCAGCTGTGTGAACCTTTGTGTGAATTGTTTACACATTCTCTAATTGAAGGAGTGGTGCCAACAGAGTGGAAGACAGGGGTAATTTCACCTATCTACAAAGGCGGTAGACGTTCAGATCCGGCAAACCACCGTCCTGTCACCCTACTTCCTGTGATATCCAAAGTTCTAGAGCGCATAGTGACGGAAAATCACAAAATATGCTACCTGTAGCACAGCATAGTTTTCGTAAATCTCGCTCATGCTTGACAAATTTGTTAACGGTTTCAAATGACTGGACCCAAGCGGATGACGAAGGAGCTAGCATCCATGCTTGTTATCTGGATATGCCTTAAGTTTTTGACCGAGTTGATCACTTTAGATTAATACAAAAGCTGAAGCTGATGGGTATCAGCGGACAGCTACTCATATGGCTTGAAAGTTACCTCAGTGGGCGCAAGGCGATCGTTCGAATCAACGGGGTACAATCACAGGCTATTGATGCCTCTAGTGGCGTACCGCAAGGTTCAGTCCTCGGGCCAGTACTTTTCTTGGCTTACATAAACGACCTACTAGAGACGCTCGCATGCAAGGTGATTCTTTTTGCTGATGACATTAAACTTTGGACGCGGATAAAAACAACTGCGGACTGTGTACAGCTGCAACGTGATCTAGATGCTCTACATGAATGGTCGGTACGGAATAATTTGCCATTCAATTTCCAAAAATGCAAGGTGTTGCAAATTGGTAAGCCATTCCAGTACCAATATCACTTTGGGCAGATGATTTTGAGCTGGACCGAATCGGAAAGGGATCTTGGAGTCTGGGTATGCGGCAGCCTGAAGAACAGCCTGCATTGTGAGGTTATCTACAAGCGTGCTTCCAAGCTTCTAGGTATGCTGCGACGGATTTTCCGAACCTTCTCGCCTGGAACGTTGCCCACCATCATGAAAGCTTATATATTTCCAACCATGGAGCATGCATCACAAGCTTGGACTCCGTGGTTAAAAAAAGATATACTGTTGCTTGACAAAATATACCATCGCGCAACCAAACTCGTAAGAGGTTTCCGGAATCTAACGTACGAGGAACGATTGCAAAAACTGAGGCTCCCCACTCCCCTTCAAAGAAGCCTTCGAAGCGATGTGATACTGACATACAAGATATTAAATACCCCATATCATCCCTTAAAACATTTATTCGAATACCGTGAGTCACGACATACACGCAGCCACTCAGCGACACTGCAAATTCCCCACTCCCGTATCAGCTGTCGCCGATATTTTTATTGTGTACGTGTCTGTTTCCTTTGGAATTCCCTCCCCGAAACTCTTGTCATCTCTTCCAGCATCGAAACGTTTATTCGAAATTTGGATACTTATTTGTTGCATAACGATTTAACGACACCTGCGTATTGACTCATGGTAACTATACAACTTGACTATACTTGACATTACATGCTTATTTTATACCTATTTCCTGAACGAATATTTA